>JAADYS010002397.1:0-24009 GCA_012931995.1 Fusarium albosuccineum | reverse complement strand
GAGGGGGAGGGCACCAGCGGCGGCGGCGGCTGTTGCTGTTGGTGCTGGATATGCAACGGCGGATGTTGCTGTTGGGCTTGCTGCTGTAGGTGATGAGGAAGAGGAGGCTGTCGTGAATCAAACGACTCGCTCGAGCTGTAGGCCGTGTTGTGGGACGACGACAAGGCTGAATGGGGGGTTACGCTCGAGTTGGCAGGATTGCTGGTGCCGGCGTTGGCGTTGTGCAAGTGGCCGAAGCCGTGGCCGCTGTGGGTGCTGTGTGCGGCTGAGTCCGCCTCGTCCAGAAGCTTCTGGTGCTGGAGCTGATCCTGTTGCAACTGGTGGCTCGGCTGACGCTGGTGGCCTGCCGCTTGCAGTGTCGCAGCTCCTGTCGCAGCACTGCCTCTCGTCGCAGACGAGGTCGTCGAAGTCGCCGCCGTCGACGTCTTGGACGAGGATCGCGGCTCAGCGAGCGCCTGCGAGGACCGGTTGCTGTGCTTGCCGAGGCGACCGAAGCTCGGCATCCTGCGATTGACGTTGCGGACGGCGGATGGGGGAGGGTCCGGAGGAGGCTATCGCGCACAGGAGAGAGTTGAGGACGGAGAGATTGGGCAGGCCCGGAAGAGATGGGAAGGAGAGAGGTGTTGTTGAGATATGGATCGGGGACGGCATGGGCCCGATGGGACACGACCACCAACCTAACCAGCAACCTACACTGTCTGTCCGCTGAACCGCCGTCGCTGCAGTGGATGCTCAGCGCACAACTCCGCTGCAGTTGGACTCGTGCACGCCGAGGATCCCTGAAAAGGCTGCCGTAGCTGCTGTAGACGGGCCGCTGAGGGTGGAGGGGAGGGGCCGAGAAGGCGGAACTATACGAACGCACTAGGGTGCGGTGGTGAATAGCCGTCCCAGTCTATTGAAACCAGCTGCCAAGCTGACGTCGATTCCTTCGCTCTATCGCGTCCAGGATGTCCAGATGAAATGTTACATGTTCATCCCCTGTCAATGGACGTAGCCCGGGGGCCAGCCCTGGAGATTTATTTACGGGCACAGCCCCCTCTTGGTCCGAGACCATTTGGTGGCGTTGGACTGCTTGGGGTTAGCGTCCTTGCCGCTCTTGATGCTCTCACCGAGGACCCTTGGGTTGTGAAAAGGGAGGGTGTCCGGTACAAGACATCAGCGTGTTATTTGTTCATGTCTATTGAGTGATTCCGTCGCGGATTGGATCTGGAATGATGCTTATCTCTGGCCTTTGTGCGATATGTCATGACAATATGCCTCACTGCTCTCTGAGTTGCCAACGGGATGCAACGCTTCCATGCACACCTAATCCTCCATAGATGGAGCCGTGCTCCCGTTAGCACACTGCTATGCCACCATGGTATTAGGGGACTAGCTGGACATACATTGCTTTTCTGGTGAGGCATTGACTTGGGCTACATATTCGAGGATGGTAGTTATATCAATTGACTCCCGGCACCTGTGCGAAGTCGAAGGAGCAACCATGGGCTTTGGGCATAACATATTACCAGTTTCCATGGGCTAGTCTATCCAATGCGGGCTAAAAGCAGCACAGCTCGAATCCCTCCTTGGGTGCGAGGTGTTTCCGGATGGTCAGCAACGCTCAGCCTTTTTTTTCGTCTCCGCGTGAGTTGCTCCGCACTTTTGTAGCTCTTCGCAGATTGCCCTCCAAGGGAGCCTACCCTATGAGAGACGCCGTATCAAGTCCCAGGTGCGTTCTAGTCCATTGTCACCTCTCACCTGCATCCAGCCTTGTCTTGAGTCCTCCGCCGTGTTGTCTCGGTCTCTTTCTCTTTTTTCCCCCTTCTCTTGGCGGGGTTTGGAGGTTGGATGGATGGCTGAGCGGCCATGCTGAAGGGAGGCTGTGTCTGCGAGCTGAATCCTCACTGCCTTAGTATCCATGGATCTGTTTGTGGATCCTGCCTGCACAAGACAGCCCCTTCAGCTCACTGGACTTGTTGTGGGTTGACATGATTCGAGATGATATGCTCGGTTGGATAGTCTGCAGAGCAGGGCACAGACCGACCATATCTTGACCCATCCAGGATCCAAGCAGGACTTGCTGTAATTTTAAGCTGCTTGGAGTTCAAGAGCCGTGCGCACCCTGGCTGGGTTGCCGTTGCTATGAATAGCAACTCATAAGCTTTCCTGTCAGACAGGGATGAGCTGACACAACGTCTTCGTGGCTGCGGCAGTTTCCACGACGGGACGGAGTACGACCTTGGAATTGACTCAGCTTCTTATGCAGGGAATGTATGTCGACAGACCGACCAGCTAGTGGGTGAGGAGATGGTTCGTCTCTTCTTCGTGATGATGGACTCAGCTTGGAGGTTGCTGGCTGATTCATGATCCCCCCACATTTGCACCAAATCGAGTACAGGGGCCGATGGATGGCTTCAATGATGGAGCCCAAATTCAAGAGCCTCTTTGGGACATGCAATCGGCATGGCATGGGGAACCAACACAATATATATGTACGATGGTTTACGAGAATAAACACAGCTTGCGACCACACCTTGTCTCATAGATCTTGCCTTTGCGGATGTAATAGTTATCCACATCATCTAGGGTAGGTAGGTTAAATCTACCTAGGCACCTGGGCAGGTCGGCGACCATTTAGACTTAAATCGGACTAATCTGGTTCTCCTCAGTGCCAGTTCGGCGACCTGGACGGGAATGTTGTTAAGATGAAAGAAATAAATAAATATACCACCTCGGGCTCGATATTCCTCTTCCAAAAACAGAACCAAAACCAAAACATCACTCTGCCGGTAAGCGCGACTTCTATCAACGCCCATCACCATTCGGTTTTCATCATGTGTTTCGGTGCGACGTGCCCAACGTGCTGTGAGTAGTCCCCGGGCGATGCTAATTGTTTTGCGACAACTAACCAAGGCCCGTGAATCTGGGGCATATAGCAAAGAAGTCCTGGCGTGGATGTGGCAGCCACGTCCAACAGGTTCTCGACGGAGTACCTGAGTCCCAATGGTGCACCTGCAGCCCACGAACCAAGATTGGCGGCAAGGAATATCCTCCGCCGGCACCGGTTCAGATTCCCGGACTGAGTTGGATCACGGGCATGTTTGGAGGAGGAAAAGGAGGAGGTCGCCAGAGCGGTGGCGGTAACGGGAAGCAGGAACTGTAAAACGTGGATGTATAGACCACTTCTTGGCGGATTAATAACACACATACACAAGAACAACTGGGGTTCAAGGGATACATCTAGTGGTTGGGGGTTGGGAACTCGTGGGGTGGTGTTGCAGCAGGCGTTCTCACGAGGCGGGTTGGCGTATCTCCCAGATATAACATCAAGAAGGGCGCCGGACCCTGGAGACCTGAGCTTTGGTCGTGGTCGAATAGAGGCTCTGCTCGGCAGCGCATTTCGATCTGCAAATAAGAACTCAATGGTTGGCCTGGCGCTGGCCCTCAGGCCTCTGATGTGTCACCGATCTGTAAGAGGGGAATCCTAGAATGTGGAGAAGATGCCGTTCAAGACAAGGAGAAGCGAAAACCGACAGGCAAAGAGACAGCTCAAAGGGCGTGATCTTGCCTTGCCCAGCATAAAGTCTGCCACGCCAAGCCGGCTGCCAGATTCGGGGTCCGATACCTTGCGGACCTATTGTGCCTCCACTCCATACTAACTTATATCTTGGAGACCCCGTGATAAGAAAGGCGGTCCGGTTGTTGGCTGGCTTGCCAGACTCTCCCCCCCCTCCACAGATAATTTGGCTGCCTCCATCCGCTGCATGATCTATTGCCGAGCCTTAATTGACCGGATTGTCCATGATGCTAACCCTGTCGCCCGTCTTTGTAGCTGGAGCGGCTGCTCTGCTCCTTATCATCCATATCATCGTCCGCCTCACTTCGCCAATTGCCAAGGTTCCAGGGCCGGCCGTATCCAACTTCACATCTCTTGTATTGAAATGGAATGAACTCGGAGCGAACCGCACCATGTACCTTCATGCGCTGCACAAGAAATATGGCCCAGTTGTCCGAATTGCGCCCAACGAGGTGTCGTTCACCTCAGCGGCGGCTCTCAAGGAGATATATGGCTCGGGTGGTAGTGGGTATGATAAGACTGAGTTTTATGACCTCTTTCAGGTTTATGGTAAGAGGTAAGGATTTTTCGCACTGATATTTCTCACAGAAACTGACCTTGGCTGCAATAAAGGACCATGTTCTCTACATTGAATAAAGGCGACGTAAGTCTCTGCATACATTATATTGGGACACATCCCCTAATCAATCTTGTATCTTAGCATGCAAAGCGGAGGCGAATGATTGGTGATCGGTATGCCAATAGCAATGTCATGCGAGCCGCGCCCCTTGCTGGAGTGCAGGAGAGATCCAAGAAATTCGTCGAGCACTGCGTCAACTCTCCTGACAAGACGGCTGATGTCTTTGTAAGTATAGTTGCTTGTGAACAGTAGGGAGACGTAGCTGACCTGTCCGACAGAGGGGTTAGTTCCCAACCTCAAACCAACTCTTGGACCTGATGGGAACAATTTGCTGACTGGAACAGCACTTCACGCATATGCCTGTGACTGTGTTACGCATCAGCTATTCCATCCCTATGGCAGCAACTGCTTGCAGAACAAGGACGATGAAGAGATGATGCACCAAGTGGCTGCCGACGACAGCCTGAAGAGTAAGTCGCTTCTGAGCGAAACCCAGGGGCAGCCAGGTTAACACGAGAGACAAGACCGGCTCGTCCAGCACTACAGCCCGACGCTTCACCGCGTTGTCTCCAGTATCCTTGCGAGTTTTGCAAAACCGCGATCGATTCCCTTGGCCGACAACTTTGTCATCGAGAACGCCAACGAGGATGGGGCGGCAGACTTCACCGTTTTGAACCGTCTCAAGGAGAAGAACACGGTGCTCGAGACCATCGACATGGCTGCCGAGTGTCTGGACCACATGGCCGCGGGAATTGACACGACCGGTGATGTCCTCTGCTTTTTGATGTGGGAGCTTTCGCAGCCTCGATCAACCAGATACCAACGCCTACTTCGGGAGGAATTCCGCAGCAAGCCTGACGCATCCTTCGAGGAGCTGCCCCTATTGGATGCGGTGCTGAATGAAGGGTTACGATGCTTCCCTGCTATCCCCATGTCTCTGCCTCGATATGTTCCCCAAGGTGGCCGTGCAATTGATGGATTCTCGTTACCCGAGAAGACGGTGGTTAGCTGCCAGTCCTTCTCGGTCCATCGGATCAATGATGATGTCTTCCCGGACCCCGACACCTTTTATCCTGAGCGATGGTTAGAAGCTGAGGGTGACGCTGACCGAAGACGGCTCCAATGGGCCTTTTCTAGTGGAGGAAGAGGATGCATTGGAAAGCAGTAAGTGGAATCACCGCAAAAATACAAAGAATGTGCTAATGTATTTGGCTTCTGGTAGCCTTGCCATGGCGGAGATGAAGACACTGCTTCGCGATGTCTACTCAGAATATGAAACCGAGCCAGATGCTTCAATGAAGAGTGAGGCCATGGCCATGGACGACCAGCTCATCTCGTCACGACCTCTTGGAAAACGATGCCTTTTGAAGTTTTCACCGCTCAAAGCCGAGAAGAAGAAATGAGGTAGTCTTGAGTTACACTCGACAAATTAACGAAGGCCAAGAGTTTCGTCGTATAGTCATGTATTGCTGTCAGACGTGAATGGCTTCGAGAATGGTGAGAGTTGATATACAATACAACCCTTGTATTTTTGTTAGCTCGAGACCTTCTTTTAAGCCACCCAGGCAAGATCAGGAAATATCTCTAAATTTAAAGGTAAACCGTATAAGCTATATACCTAACTATAGCCTAATAAGTAATTTTAAGTATTTTACTATTTTCTTGGATTTTTTAGAACTCTTTTAGAGTAGGTTTAGGAAAGATTTTAAAATCAGTATTACCCAAGTTCATAGGTGCCATGCTACCAAAAACACAGGGGTTGCATTGTACAAGATGGTTCGACAAACCCGCAACGAGGTATTCGGGGCAGTACGGGCCAACTGGGTGCGGTGGGAGCCAAAGGATCCCCTGAAGACGGGAGCCCTTGGGTTGGTGGACATGGTATTATCACCACATCATCACGCAAACCTCATGATGTTGGCAGCCCGGATAATCACGGCACGCGAGGTTTCTAAAGCCGCGGCAGAGTGTTTGTAAAATAGCCAAAATTACAAAACAAGCCTGGAAGGCAAACCAAAAACAACACATGAAACACAAAACCTTCAAAATACAAAGTAAAAAAAGAACCACCACAGGCAAAAGCCGTGATATTTTAAGCATGAGAGTTTATCGCCAGTTAAATCCGAATTCACCGAACCGGTCTTTGTGCGAGTGACGTCGTGCTTCCAAGACGGGTCTGTGAAAGGGAAAGAGGAGACACGGCGGGTTTCTGTGAAGCGTCAGGTCCGGCACTTCCGTTTGACCACTTGGCGGCCGCAGCCTGCCAGCGTGCCCAAGGCAGCCAGCCGCTCCGAGCCTGTCTTGGTGACTTTGGCTGCCCGTGGTGGCATTTGGATTAGTGAGGCGGTTACAGTGCGCCGCCGGTCAGGTTTGAGAAAGGGCCCAGAACACTTGGCCCCTGGGGGCGGCTGTTTCGTTAGTGGAGCAAGTTGGCGTTACAGGCCGCCGAGCACCTACCGTGGGCGATCTCCATGTTAACCTCTCGTTCGCGGGCGGGGACGTCTGTCACTAGGTAAGGTAGGTAGTTACCTACCTAGGTTCTTCGCTGCCCTGACTGGAAGTTTCCATGCCTCGTTTCTTGCCGGGAGACGGGTGAAGATGGACGACGAGATGGGCTCCGAAGAGTATCCAACGAAATGTAGCCTATAAAAAAAAAGAACTAGGCCAGAATACCATGCTGGTTTGAATTTGATATCTACTTAGGTAGGTAGGTATGCATCATCTTTGCTGTCTACCCGGGCAGCTACGGAAGTTGGTAGCTTCCATGGCGTGTAGTCCTGCTTGTTTGCTTTGCACCTTCCCGCACAGTGAAACTTCCATACTTGCCTGAGGTACCGTAGGTTCACTTTTGCCGCCAGCCCCATTCTTACTCAAATCCAAAGGTACGCCCAAAATCCCGGTTGGCCCTAACATCCATCGCCCCTCCCCTCCTTCTTAACTCTTCTTCCCTTCCCTCTCCTTCACTTTTTTTTCTTTCCTTCAACACCACAAATTCTGCATCTCTCCCTGAGACAGCAACCTCGCTCACCCACCGTCTGTTTTAACCTCCCCGTATACACTTGTATCTCGCGCCGAGCGCATTTGATCTCGCAAATCTTGCCTGTTGACTCTTTCGGTCGCAGCGCGCATCGTTTACCTGCCTCCCCGCTTCCTGCCTCTCTGCCCGTGTTCCCTCATCCCTCGCCCCCATCTCCACGACCACGTCGGCCCAAGGAGCACCATCTTTTCGTCGGTCATCGTTGCACGCCTTCCTTCCCGGAATCGGTACCCCCCCGAACACTTATAACCGCCAAGGCACACTGCTGTTTATGTATCAGCACGACCAGCTCTCCGTCTTCAGACACCTCTTCAAGCTGCAGCTATTTCGCATACCGCGAAAGCCTTGTAGCCCCGACATCAGTTCTGACGGCTGAAATCTCAGACACCAGAATTGTCTATGCCTGCCCTTCAGCACCCGCGAATCCATCCGGTCTGCCACATGTCAATCAAAAGTCATTTTGAGCACTGATTCCTTCCGTTGCTCCCCCCTTCCACAGCTTCCCTTTGCTCCCAAGTCTCTTCATGACGCCTTCGTCATTTCAAGAGTCCCTCGACTATTAGCTTCGCCCACCAGCTTCGCCTCTGTCAAATTTTATAACCCAGCCAACAATTACTCAACACCGTCACCATGGCTCTCGTCAACGTCCGCCGCGATGTCAGCGACGCCTTCTATCGTTACAAGATGGAGCGTCTTCAGACAAAGATTGAAGGCAAAGGAAACGGTATCAAGACCGTCGTCGTCAACCTGAGCAGCGTTGCCGCTTCGCTCGCCCGTCCCGGCTCCTATGTCATCAAGTACTTTGGTTTCGAGCTTGGTGCTCAGACCAACATCGACCCCAAGGACGACCGTTGGATCATCAACGGCGCCCATGACGCTGCCAAGCTCCAGGACCACCTCGATGGCTTCATCAACAAGTTCGTTCTCTGCAAGAAGTGCAAGAATCCTGAGACCGATGTTGTCATTAAGGATGATCGTATCCTGCTTGACTGCAAGGCCTGTGGTCAGCGCACTGACGTCGACCTTCGCCTGAAGCTCAGCGGCTTCATCCTCAAGAATCAGCCCAAGAAGGGCAAAAAGGATAAGGCTGAACGGAGAGCTGCCAAGAAGGCTCGACAGAACGGTAACGCTGCCAACGGCACCAGCGGCCAGAACGGCCATGCCAGCGATGAAGTCTCCGAGAACGGTTCTAATGAAATTGGTGACGAGGACGTGGGTAGCGACGACGAGTTCCAGAAGATGCAAGCTGAGGCTGCTGAGGTTCCTCAGGAGGTCGAGGTTAACGACCATGAATGGGCTGTCGATATGAGTGAGGAGGCCGTCAAGGCCCGTCAGGCCTCACTCCCCGGCGAATTCAAGCAGAAGCTTAACATTGGCGATGACGATGATGAGGATGAAGGTGGCCCCACCATCTATGATGAGCTTGGTGATTGGATCCAGAGTCAAGCCCAGGAGAAGGGTAGCATTGACAAGGTTGAGTCCATCGACATCTATGTCAAAGCAAAGGAGTTGGGTATCGAGGGCAAGCACCGCAGTGTTCTCGTCCTTGTCCAGACCATTTTTGACAAAAACATTGTTGCCCAGATTCCTAAGCGTGCCAGCATGCTCAAACAGGTATGTCTCAGTGTCCTAACCTTTCTATATTGACGCGCATGGGTGCTAACTCGGTCTAGATTGTCACTTCTGAGCGTCATGAGAAGGCTTTGCTTGGTGGTACTGAGCGCCTGATTGGCTCACTGGGAGCGGAGCACCCCGAGATGTTTCATGCTATCGTCAAGGTCCTCCAGCTCTACTACCACCACGACTTGATCAGCGAGGACGTGGTGACCAAGTGGGGCAGCAAGGCTAGCAAGAAGTACACCGACCTTGCCACATCCAAGAAGGTCCGCAAGGCTGCTGAACCCTTCCTGACTTGGCTTGCCGAGGCTGATGAGGAGTCCTCTGACGAGGAGTAAAACCCCGTCATTGACTGAAGACACTTCTAGCATCTGATGCCTTGCTTTGTGGCTTCGGGACTGATTGTTGGTAGGCTGGTGTGGTACAAGATGTGCTCCGGCTCGGCCGACCAAGCCGACCAAGCCTTTTATCTTCTAGTTTGCGTTGAGCTTGAGCTTCGTTGAATTCTACTTTTGCCGTGTTGGTTGGTCGTGTATCAGATTTGTGTGACTCGTGTGAAAAGTGTAGCTATCTGGGTGTTGGCTTTCAAAACCCTGTCCCAGAGAAAAAGGTGTGGCCGGATGCGGCGACATGTTGGGGGTATCATCTTTAACCATTGCCAGGACCAATTCTATGCAATACACAAACTCCAGGAATTGCCGAGCTACATTTAAGCATCCGTCATTGCAGCTTCCTTCGTTTCTGGAACCCCCTCATCGTCCTTCATAGCAGTGTCTTCTCCTGAGTCCTGCTCGCCATTGGACTTGCCTGCTTCTCCATTCTTCTCGTATATGAAGTCCCCAAGGGCCTCAATTACTGCATCTACATCATCGACGATGATGGTGTCGAATAATTCGTCTACCTTTGCCGAGTCGAGCTCTGTGGGGAGTTTCTTGAGGATTTCTTGAATGATCGAGTCTTCTTTGCCTGATGCCTTGAGGCGTTCCTCGAGAGCCTCGGGAGTGGAGGGTTTGATGAGAATGTAGCGTGCTAGGAAATCCATGTCTTTGGCATACTGTGCGGCCTAAAAAAAGAACGAGTTAGTACGTTGCCTCAGCCCAGAGCCTTGTATTGGCCTACCTCAACGTCCAGTTCGATTATGGGAATCTTGCCCGTTTCCGTGATAGCATCGATAGCTTTGGTGCTTGTGCCATAATCGATACCGTCACGGGTGCCCGCTTCTATCAAGCGGTCGCCGTCACGCAGCTGATTGAACTCCTGTTGTTTGACGAAGTGAAAGGACTTGCCCTTGGTCTCGCCGTCAAGAGGCTCCCGCGTAGTATGCCGCACCACTGTTGCGAACACGCCTATGTGCGCCTCCATTAACTTGTTGATTGCGGTGGATTTGCCCACGCCTGAGGGCCCTGAGATGATGATGGGGTCTCGATTGTCAGGCATGTCCTCCTCGCTGGCCGTGGGTTCGACGGCATCCTCGGCGTCGTCTGCTTCCGTGAGCTCCTCGAACACGATCTCGATGGCCTTGGGATCCTCGATCTTGTCGAAGGCAGCGAGCTTCGTCCGGGCAGCGATGCGCAGTGCTCTCCAGCTTTTGCTCGCTTTGCCAGCGATGGCGACAGCCTTTGTCTGATCGTTGGTTGGCATTTCGATTTCAAAATTGTCGTCGGCAATCTTGCGCTTGAAGCTGTCGAGATCCGGAATTTGATATCTCTCCTTTGCCCTGAGCCGCTCCATACCCGTCTCCTCATCCTCATCGCGGAGGAAATCGAGGGATACAGAACCCATGGGGACTGCTCTTAATCGCTTGCTGGTAGCCATACGTTGAACGTTGCCCTTTGCCTCGATGAAGCTGGCCGGGGAGACGGGGTCTCGCTTGATGGGGTGGCAGCCTTCGATCTTCCAACGAACCCAGTTCTTATCCCGAGCCAGCACCGTCTCCACCATTCGATAGAAGTACGGTCCGTCCGCGCCCTGGCGGAGGTAGTCTGCAATGGACTTCTTCATCTCGTTGGCCCATTTGGTCTTGCGAGCGTCAGCTGAATTGCTTTGACGAGTCTTGGTGGGTTGGTGTGTCTACTCACATCTTCCTCGCTTAGGGTTTGGTCCATGTACATGACGGCTTTGTTCGTTGAGGCGGACGCAGATAGTTTCTCGCGCGCTTGAGAAGATAGAGAGAGGAGAAAGTCCATAATAATGAGGGCCTGGACTAAAACATGTCGGCGGAAGGACAGGTCGCTGATCTATCAACACTAGTAAGTACCACAGCCGGTGATGGGATCCCGAGCGTGCAACCTTACCTCTAGATCAAATAAATCCCTACTAGTCAGATATTTGGGGTTGAATGCATTCGGACTCTCATCGTCCTCGCTGCTTTCTCTCTTGCGCTTGAGGCTTCGCCTAGAATCGTTGTGTATGGTTTGGAAGAACTTCATGGTGGCACCAAGGCTGGCCTTAAACGATGACAAAGCTGCGGGCTCAAATAACCTTTTGGGCTGGCTGAAGCTTTCTTGAAGTGACCAAAACAAGGGGTACAACTCGTCAGTTGACATGGGTTTCTCCTTCTCACCCTTCTTGGCCTCACTTGGCCTGAGTGTCGACTTTGACTCTGTCTGCTCTTTGGACCCTTCTGTTGGTACATCTACATCCATACTTGAGCCACCGTCGGCCGGAGTTGTTTCGTACGTCGTGACGTTCTCGACATGGTATTCGCCTCGCAGATTCACCGAGCTCTTGTCACCAAGCGGGAAGCTCTGAAACATGAAGATAAAGACTCGGCCGCAGAACGCGGTATCTTCAGCACGAGATAGGCGACGTAACAGCTCGTTGCAGCTCCGCAGGATGATTAGCTGTTTCTGCTTGAAATGGTTTGCCGTGATTCGTTCTCGCCTAGATTCGAGGAAGTCAAAGATCTTGCGGCATCCGGCGATAGTTTGACTGTCTAGTAGCTCCTCAGCTAGCCAGAACAACAGTGCAGGGTCGCATTGTCCGTCGTCGGATAGGATAGAAAGGATATCGAGGAGGTTCCAAACCCTGACAAAGTCGGGAGAATCGATGGTGGTGGTCGCCTGGGTTATTCAGCCCAGCGCGCAGTACAGGAACAAACGTTGGGCACTTACAATAAGATTGCTGAAGATATCGCGAGCGGCGGTTTCGATGATGGCATACTGCCGCCCCTTGGCTTGTTCATTCGTCGCCTTGCCATCTTCACCCTCTGCCGTCGCGAGCTCGGCCGCGGTCGACGCTACTCGCCCAGAAAGATTGTCAAAGTCAGACTTATTTAGCGCTGGTTCAATCGTGGATGTCTGTTTCGTCTTCTCTGCTTGAGAAAGGAGCTCCTGTAGCAACGTAGTGAAGGTCGCGACGGCTGGCGTAGCCGGATTGTCCGCATCGAGCGCCGCCATCTCGTGCGATTAGGATACGCAGCAAGTCCTTGTCGAAGCGGGCATAGGGAGGAGAAAGACGTTGGTTTCGAAGACGTTTATGAATCGGCAGTATCGTTAAGCGAGGTCGTAGCACAAGCCGTCGTCAAAATGCGGGATATGGGATGTTTCGCTGCAAAATCATGAAAGGTGCTGTTTTCATTGACCAGGTTGATGTTGAAAGCCGAGAAGGCTGATGCGGTAGCGCGAGGTGGCCCAAAGTCTTGAAGACAATGAGTAACTTGAGCTACAGCTCCCCCTAGCGCCTGATAGAGGTACCTCCACCCCACAGGTACCTTGTAAGCTACCTCGTCCAATCGTCGCGTCGCGTGGGTCCTGCGAGGCTGAAAATTTGGGGAAGACGAGACGAGAGGCGTCACTTCCCGAATTCCTGGATCCAAGCTTTTAGCTTCAGCTTCTTTTCTTCAACTTTCTACCGGCCACACGACTCTCGGCGGTGTCGCTACCTCGGACTACAGGCCACTCCTCGCGAATCGTCCGCTGCTCATGACGCCACGAGATTTCGACAATGCCAAATGTAAAGCGACTAAAGGGCAGCGGCGCTGCCAAGGCGAAGAAGCAGAGTGAGCCTCAGCGCGAGACCGCCGGCGGACGCCCGACTCCCGCCGAGGTAGAAGAGGAGGAGCATCAATTTGTTCAGTTGGCACGAAAGCATTGGCTGAAGCGGGGCAAGAAAGCGACCAAGCCTAAAGTGAAGAACGATGTTCTCAAGCAAAACATCTGGGAGGTGCTTGAGCGCGAGGGCTTCCAGTACAAGTCCCTCTTGCTCCTCGAGAGTCTGCAGACCTTAGAGAGGTACGCAGATGCCATGACACGTTGGTTTTCACCCAAAAATGCTGACCGACCTTCTAACTCAGCTACTTGTGGCCGGGATACACCGAGGAAGCTTCCAACTTCCATGTTCTGTTGATTGCGCTCATAGCAAACGTGAAGCGACGAGAACACCTCGAGACATGGGGTGAGTCCTCTTTACCCGCCTGCCAGCTGTGGTATTAACCGTCTGCAGGTCTCTTCGAGGATAGACCCGCCGACTTCTCCTCCCTGTTCCGTCGTCTCCTCTCGATGATGCTCGACCGAACGCTCTCTGTTACTCTCCGAACCCAACTCCTATGCTTTCTGATCCACGCTTTCCAAAGCCTCGATTGCGCCCTCGTCAGAAAAGAATGTGCTCCTCTTGTGTCGATTGGGATCTGGCACAATTTATCGACCGAGACATCGCGTGAAGCAAGCCTAGATCAGCTTCCCCATCTACGAAAAGCCTGGAAGGCTGCGCACAAGCGCTACGATGCTGCTGACGACACCAATAAAAACCGTCTCCGGTTCGAACGATCATGGCTCTACACCCTTCTCCTCGAGTTTCTGGGTCTATTGTACACTGAGAATAGCAAATCAGGTGAGCTCTGACTGACCTTTCAAAACTATCATCACCGGCTTACGAGGCATCAGATCAAGTACTCTACTGTGAACGGTTCACAGAATTTTTGTCTGATCTCCAGAGTCAACTTCCAACGAGGCGTTACGTCAATGCATTGATCCAGGATCTCCATATGATATCTGCTATGCGGCTGTCACCCATGTTCCACGACGAAGAAAATAATCTCCTTCGCGACCTCCATGCTCTTCTTGCTCACTACACCTTTTTCGCCGTCGATGATCAAACAGGTGTTCAGCTCAGCTCTACAGAGGCCTACGATAAACACTGTGCATCACTCGGGAAGCTGCAACGTATTGCGTTGAAGCATTTTAAAGAGAAATTGACCGTGTTGGCACTGTCTAATTATGGTTCCATCGACCAACGGAAAGAGTTAGTAGCTCTTCTTGAGCCGTTGACAGATGAAGAGCTTCTGAACCTGGTTTCGCTGCTTGGCCTGCGCACGACCTATCCTGAAAGCCTCAACCTTCCAGTCGGGCGCAAGTTCTTTCTTGAAGTGCTTCTGGCAGCCTTTGAGCGCAGAAAGACGTTTCAGGAGACGGCTCGAACCATGGTTCTGGCGCCGACGGAAGTTACGCTGTTCGACAACAGTTTCCAGCAGGCAGAGAGTTACGATGGCTCACACCCCATGGCTCTTCCGAAGCTAAACTTGCAATATCTTTCTGTCGGCGACTTTCTCTGGAGGGCGCTCATATTATATCGGAGTGAATCGTTCTATGGAGTCCGCAAAGACATTGAGTCCGCTCTACGACGCCTGCGTCCTGAGTCAAAACGACCAGGTGAGACAGACTTTGGTGGATTCTCAAAGATGGCAATGCCGATTTCGAAACCCTCTATTCTCGAGGTCGTGCCGCCACTTGCTGGAAGCGAGCAACCTTCTATGGTGCGCGCCGAAGTCGCCTTTGACGTTCGGCGACTGGGAGATGGTGTTCGTCGAGAGTGGGATTCTCTCCGACAGGATGATGTGGTGTTCCTGCTTGCGATTGAGCCACCGCCTACCAGGTCCGTTAGCAACGGAGGTGAGGCTTTGTCCGAGTCCGAACGACTTGGCGTGATAACGGTTCGAGCCGCTGAGGTCCACCAAATCACCGACGACAAAGGCCGCCCAGTCCGCGACGGCGCTGGCAATCTTGACAGCAAGCGCCGCATCCAGCTCAAGCTAGACCCACAGACTTATAGCAAGGATGTCGAACAGACAGCAGCTGGCAAGCCTGACGTGTATGGCCGTGTCAACTTGCTATTAAGACGTGGCAGGCGGGAAAATAACTTCAAGCCAGTACTTGAATCTATCCGAGGCTTAGTACTGTCCGAGGTCCCCCTGCCTGGCTGGCTTCACGAAGTCTTTCTTGGTTACGGGGACCCTGCTGGAGCTACTTACAAGAACCTGTCCAACCGAGAACGAAAGGTGGACTTCAGAGACACCTTTCTTGACTGGCAACATTTGACCGAAAGCTTGCCAGGGAAGATCATCGACCCAGGTGATGAGGTCTCTGGCAGTTTTGGGCCGCCCTACGTGTTAGAATCTGTAGAGAAACCGGAGGAACCACGAGGCACCAAACCATCCAAGAAGCGACGCAGAGATGCCGATCCTGCACTAATAGCTGAGATCGAGACCCTGAAAGTCTCGAGTTACAAGCCTCCCAATGCTGGACCTTACCCCGTCGATGCCCCGCGACTGAACTCTGTGCGCTTCACCCCCGCCCAAGTCGAAGCTATCACATCAGGCACGCAGCCTGGTCTCACTGTTGTCGTCGGACCTCCTGGAACGGGAAAGACAGATGTTGCTACCCAGGTCATCAACAACATTTACCACAACTACCCCGACCAGAAGACGCTCCTCCTCGCTCACAGTAATCAGGCACTAAACCAGCTATTCGCCAAGATAGTTGCTCTGGATATTGACGAGCGACACCTATTGCGTCTCGGACATGGCGAAGAGGAACTTGACACTGAAGGGAATTTCAGCAAACACGGACGTGTTGAGTCTTTCCTGGACAACAGAGACCGCTACCTTCTCGAAGTGAGGAAGCTGGCTGCCAGCCTCGGGGCCCCCGGAGCTCATGAGAATTCGTCAGAGACGGCCGGTTATTTCAACACTGTATATGTTGTACCTGCATGGAACAAGTTTCTGCATGTCGCCAACAACGACGAGTCAACTGTGGCTGACATTGTGGAAGCCTTCCCCTTCCATACCTATTTCTCTGACGCCCCCCAGCCTCTTTTCCCAACTGAGGGTGACCGAGAGCATATCCTCGACGTCGCACAGGGCTGTTACCATCACATCTCCAAGATCTTCTCAGAACTAGCCGACGCACTCCCGTTTGAGATCCTTCGACGAGACCGTGACAAGGCCAACTACTTACTCACGAGTGAGGCACGAATTATTGCAATGACTACAACGCACGCAGCCATCAGGAGGAGCGAGATTGCTTCCCTTGGTTTCCACTACGATAACGTAGTCATGGAGGAGGCTGCCCAGGTCACTGAAATTGAGACATTCCTGCCGCTGGCGATGCAGAAGCCTCGGAATGGCAAGCTGCTTCTACAACGAGTCGTCCTCTGTGGTGACCACTTCCAAAACTCACCCGTCATTCAAAGTCTTGCATTCCGCCACTACGCCAATCTTGAGCAATCGCTCTTCTCGCGACTGGTTAGGCTCGGTGTTCCCACCGTGACTCTTGACCAGCAGGGACGTGCCCGCGCCTCCATTGCCAGTCTTTATCAGTGGCGATACCCAAATCTTGACAACCTCCCCACCGTGCAGACAAACCCAGAGTTTGTTAAGGCCAACGCAGGATTTAAGTTTGATTACCAGTTCATCAACGTGCCCGATTACAAGGGCCGCGGCGAGGCCGAGCCGACGCCACACTTTATCCAAAATCTAGGAGAGGCCGAGTATGCTGTGGCCATTTACCAGTATATGCGCCTGCTTGGGTACCCATCGGAAAAGATCACAATTCTGACGACATATGCTGGCCAACGGGCGCTGGTGAAGGACGTACTGTCTCACCGTTGTGCTCGAAATCCTGTCTTTGGTCTCCCCAAGTCTGTAGCAACTGTTGACAAGTACCAGGGCGAACAAAATGACTGTAAGTCGCAGCTTTTCGTCCCATCTGCAAGTTTCAGGGCTAACAAATAACCCATAGATATCATCCTATCTCTTACTCGAACTTCGCGAGTTGGTTATCTACGTGATGTGCGACGCATGACGGTGGCCCTATCCCGAGCACGCCTTGGCCTGTATATTCTTGGTCGACGGGAGGTGTTTGAAGCATGCCCAGAGCTCCGACCTGCCTTTGACCTGCTACTACGAAGACCAGACAAGCTTATGCTTATAACGGGAGAGCTTTGGCCGACGCAGAGGGAGGTGGTTGAAGGGGATGGGGCCCTGGAGGGTGAGGTGCCCATGGAGGGTGTGGAACACTTGGGACAATACGTGTTTGAGATGACCAACACCAAGATCAAGCAGCTACAGATAGAACAAGGCGTGATGCCCGAACCCATCATGGAGGAGGCAGCGGAGGCCGTGGAGGCAGATGAGAGGTACGCTGACGAGGATGGCGAAGATGATGTGGAAGCAGACATCTTGGAAGTACGGGAGGGGGAGTGAACAGTCGTTTCTTGAAAAGCTACAGAGGTCTTGTCTTTATTTTGTTTTTTTAAGGGATCGGCGCAGGACAAACCGGAAGTCTTGAAGAGGGCTTTTGTTCTAGATAGCATGAAATCGGGGCTTGGTAGCAACCTCTTATCGGACTTGGACCTTGGGAGACTCCCATTCGTAGATTGACTCCAAGTATCGATATTTTTCTGGAAGACGTTCAAGGTTGGTAGGCTAGACAAGGAGCCCAACGCCGTTGGACACCTGCTAAAGGCTGACGCCTTCTTAGACCAGGGTGAACATGGAGCGGGTGATCGGCAGACCTGCAGCTGCTGGAAAACTTTTCTTCTTCTTTCCCCTTCAGGGTTTCTCTGGTTTTGGAGACCAGTGATACTCGATGCACATCATCTTACATCATAGGGCTCTTGGTATGATCAGTTGGTTAGGGCCTCTCAAGTGTGTCATGGCCATGATTGCGTCTCGTCATCGTCAGGTGACTGGCTGACTGGACATCTGTGAAGCCGTTGGGCGTCTGACCCAATCAGTTCTTTTTTCCCCCTTTTCGCACGAGCAGTCCAGGTGGTTTGTAAACAGGGGGCATGTTGATGTGAACAAGATGGGACTGCTGATCTTAGTCGAGCTCGGATTGCTCCCTGACTCATCAGAGCCATGTGTTGGCGGGTGTCACAGAAGGCGTACTGCGCCCTGATGGAATAATGCATGCATGCCGGATAAAGATGCGGGAGGCGGCGATTGCGCCCAATAGTGGTGATGGCGAAGGGATGAGGTGGGAGAGTTGTGAGACGTGAGGGCAGCTGAACGAGGTGAGAGGATGGCCAAGAGCGAGCAATCAGTGAATGAATGAATGAGATTAGTCAAAGATGGAAAGCAAACAATCAACGAGAATGGTTCGTATTCGGGCATTGCTATTTTTGGGGGGAAGACAATGCCAGCGAGTGGAATGAAATGACTGGCTGTTTAGGTGTAGAGACGCGAGGATGGAATCCGTCCAGGGGAACTGGCTGAGGTGGCTCGTGTTGACGCCGGACGGGGCTGTTGACGGATTTGATATTGATGAACGAGACGGACGCCATGTCAGCGTGAAGAAGCGAAGTAGTGCCTTGGCAGTTTTGATTCTGCCTGGGGAGATCTAGAGCTCGCAGTACAGTGAGTACACGGACTGATGATGCTGATGATGCTCATAGGGCCACCATCCGCGCCGTTGTACCTGGGCTATCTCTGGCAGTCTGAGAGCAGGCAGCTTCGTTGAACTTGGTTGAACTCGACTCTGGTCTCCTTCTTTTAGAGTTTGTTGGCTGGCCATGAGTCGAAACAAGAGCCTTGTCTGTGCGCCAAAGGAAACGGGCAAAGGGTTGAGAGACGGCCAAGTCAGCTGCGTGCATGCGCTCTGTGGATGGACCAATACCTGTCTACCTCTTCAAAGATCTCGTTGCGGTTTTTTTTCTTTCCTTTTTCGCAGTTGACCTGGCCATCGAAGCGAGGCTTAGGGCGTTGGGAAACAATTGGGGTGGGAAAAAGCAAGCATAGAAAGAAAAAAAAATTGCTCCAGGCCGCCGTGCGTCACGATGCACATACAGTACAACTCATCAATGGCGGCACGTCGTGGTAGTCTTGGTACTCGACAACACAGGCTACTTTTGCTCTGTTTATTGGCCTCGCTGACACCTGAGTCAAAGGGAAACAAAAGTTTATCAACCAAGGCGTGTCGCGGTATCCGGCCCCGACAACTGTACCATCTAGATAGAGGGCATCATGGACGAGGCTTGGGTCGCCTAGGGCGAGTTGGAGGAACCCAAACCTGATTCAGTTGGTATCGCTGCAGACTGACTGGCTCGGAAGTGCCATAAGCCAGCAGCCGGTGAGTCACTTGTTCCTTTCCTGAGGAGGGAAGAGATTCGAGGCACGCACACACACGCACACACACATGCTGGATGCTGTTTTTTCCCCGTTGCTGTTGTGTTGTCGCTGCCTAGGTCGGTGCTGCTCGTGGTGAATGATAGGATCCAATAACTATGGGTGGATGGATAATGCCTGGTTGATATTGGCCCCGAGCACGGGTCCCGTGGGCAAATATGCATCCATTACCTTGGGTAGGTACATAACTAGGGTACCTCGTAGTTATCCAGTTCTCTTGTCGATGAGACGGGAAATGTGAATGGAATTGGCAGAAAAGGGGTCTTGTCTCTCTATGACAAGTCATGGTGATAAGCGACCAAGGCCTAGATCGGTTTTATTAATTACTTTCCTTCTCCCTTTGTTGCTTGCCCCCTGATATCGGTTCCTGTCTCGACCTTGTCTGGCCTGAGAGCATATACCTGAGACTGGCCCAGGCGCATGCTTCTAATCACCATGACTCCTTTGAGGATGAATCATTGTCGCCTCCAACTTGAGGGCCGCTCTTGTCTGTGGCACATTTAATCACAGGACCTTGCGAGGGTGCCGTGATGCGGTGCGAGCCAACCGCACCCGTAGAGGTCGAGGTTTGCCCATCTATCAAGTGGCGTGGTATGCTGTTCTCAGCCTGGATGACTTTCTGTTCCGCCCTCGAAGACGATTCTCAACCATGCACACACACGCATTGTACGTATTGTTCATGATCTGAGCGGCATCTTTTCGGAGATAATACCTACCGGCCGGCCGGCTCATCGGGTACAGAATCCGATGTTGGCCTTGGTTGCTGGGTAAGGGTAACCATCGGCGAAGCACAACTTTGGCCATGCATACCCGTACATAAAAGGCCAACTGTCAACATCTTGACGACCTACAGGTGAGAAAGGCATACCTGGACATGCTGCTTTACTCCTTTTTCACAGTTCAGGCGGGCGTTTAAATACTGAAATTACCTCCGGCCAGCAACAACATTACGTCTGCCCTGGTGTGGCATGTGAATCTGGAATTAACACTAGGTCGGTGCCCAGTAGTAGTAGACGCGCCGGGAGCCAGGTACCTCGCGTTGCCCGAGAATCATGTACCTCCTGTCGTTTCTTGCTTAGTACGTCTTGTCTGCCTGCTCTTCAGTGCGTCGCGTCCTTCACAGCATCCTTGACACAATCAATTGCCTTGATCAGCACCGAGTTCGCGCACCTGGCAGGATTTCCCATGCCTCAAGCCATCGCACTTTTAGACCGGAGTAATTATCGTGTTAGCGTGCCCTTGGTCGTGGGGATTGACGTGCTGCACCAACCCTGTGGGCAATGGATCGAGTAATTTTGCGGCGCGCCTCTGTTAGGCTCCATACCACTGCCAATCCGATACCTCTCATCGCTCAGCTAGGTCTCTACCTCATCTCCAGTATCCCTACCTGGATAGTGTTAGGTGAGTTGGTTAGGTTTGTGCAGGCGGGCTAGCACTGGGCCCGGGGGACGTTGGGTCGGTAGGTACAATATACCCCCTGTATTTTTGTTAGCTCGAGACCTTCTTTCAAGCCACTAAGCCAAAATAAAGAAAAATCCCACAAATTAGAGGTAAATCGTAAAAGATATATAGCTAAATACACTTATCTTAATAAGTTTAAGTATTTTATTGTTTTCTTAAATTTTTTAGAGCTTATTTAAAGCATATTTAGGAAAGATATCAAAATCAGTGCGGTTTGAGTTCAGAGGTGCCACGCTTACAAATTTACAGGGGTTGGATTGTACCTTGAGCCATGTACCCTCCCCACCCGTCTGGCTGGGCTTCCCGGCAGCCCCAGACAGATAGTAGGCAGATGAGTGGGAGTGAGAGTGCCCCACGTACAGTGTGGAATATTGCCTTGGCACTTGTACGCACTGTCAGCGCAGCCCAAAACTCTCTACGGCAACCGGCTTGCCCAGCGCATGCGACAGTGGCAGAGTGCCCCCAGTGAGCCCTAATCGACGCCAAATCACTCCCCAGTGCCTCCGCCGTCACCCGGTCCAGCGGCGACCAGCACACAGTGCCCACCCACCAAGTCTTGCCTCCGGAGAAAGCCCTTCCCCTCCTCCCTCTCGCCCCTTCCCGCCCATATCATATCCTGCTGCCCAAATTTTTTTTGCCGGATTCCTCTTGAAATCCTCACCATCAATCAACCTCTTGGGTCGGTGGAAAGTATCCTCACGAGACCCGGTTCCAGTTGCATCAGCATTGGATCACACGTCCTGTGTTAATATTATCACAGAGACCATTCTCCCCTCGTCTTCTTTTCTTTCGAGTTGCCGCCGCGCCGGATCGTAGCCTGTCTCAGACGCCTACGATCGCCTTCGTCGTTGGTACGACCTTCACTCCTTGTTCGCCTGTGATCGATTCGGCCTCCTCGACTCCCTCCTCGAGCCGCCCTTTTCGACATTCACGGTCGCTTCTCTTCGCCCGCGCACTCTTGCTGAACGCGGATTATTTTATTCTCACAACTTTGCGTCCTTTGTCGTCGTTGTCGAATCACTACAGCCCCGCTGCACCTTCGAGTATTCGACAAGTCCCGGCACCCGGCGCCCTCTATTCCGCTTTCTCCCTCGACGCCCACAAAAAAAATTAAAACCACCACACACTCTCACATCGCGAACGACCACGAACTCCCCTTATGACGTCGCCTGCCAACCAGCAGAATCCCATCCCGGCGTCAAACACCCCCGCGACTACGGCTCCTTCTTATGCCTCCGCTGCAGGTGCGCCCAAGAAGACAGCCCAGGCCCCTATAGTCGCGACCGGATCCCACCCTCCTGTGGTGGTCGGTGCATCGTCGTCCTCCGCGCAGAATGCGAAAGGCTCCTCGTCTTCTCCTGTGAACGGCAAACCAGCCGTCGCCCCCGCTGTCCCTGCCGTCGCTCGCGGCAGCGCTAACCTCAACGGTTCTGATCACTCTCGCAAGAGCTCCGTCACCATGGCTGCCAACGGCCCTAACAGCTTCGCTCCCAACGGTGGCCCCGTCGGCGGTGCCAAGTCTGGCATCCAGTTTGGCTTCGATTCTCCCGCCATGGCCCATAGCACTCCTCAAACGGGCAGTGCTGCTCCTATTCCCATCCCTGGTGGAAACGCGCGAGTCCCCTCGCCTGCTCACTCACCCTCTCCGATCCCCCAGCCCTCTGCCAGCGGCGGCCGACCTCCTTCCGGCCTGGCGAGCGGACAGATGACCTTTGGCAGTCTCGGTAGCGATGGCGAGGTTAGTGTTCCACTTTTTGGCCCTCTTTTCATCAATCTACCTCTGTCCGATAAACCTCCTTTTGAGACGCATACTGACATCTCTTGCTTGCAGCGCAGCATGAGACAGGGCTCTGTCCCTACGAACCCTAACTCACAGCCTGGTGCCCACTTCCGCCGCGAGTCGGGGCACTCTGTGCAAGGCGACAACGCTGGCCGAGGCAACTTCCAGCCTCAGGGTGGACGTGGTCGCGGTTATAACCCCCATAACAACAACTATAACCAGCAGATGGGCTACCCTCCCAATAACCAATTCCGTAACGGTCCCGGTCAGGGTAGAGGCATGCCTCCTGCCTTTCAACCTCAGCCCCGAAACATGCCGTATCCGAACTCCCCGCAACCCGGTCGAAGCCCGGCACTCGCACCTCTCGCACCTTCGCTGCCGGGTACGCCTAACATGGCACCTGCTAGCATGCAGCCCAATATGCCTATGCAGACACCACCTCAGTACCATTACCCGCCTCCTATGGCGCCTCAGCATCAACAAGTACAGTTTCCCTTTCCTCAAGTTGAAAAGCACCCCTTCAAGACCTTGAAAAAGAACAAACCGCGGCGCGGCGACCTGGAAAAGTCAGTTCAGGCTAGTCGACCGCAAGAAGCTGCGCGAGATCTGCATGTCAGCGAGTTCAACCAGCATCGTCGTTTCAGTAAACGTACAGATCGGCACTGGCGCGAACCCGACATCAACGGCACGCGCGTAGCGTCTAACAAGTTCTCAAGAATGCCTTCACAGCACCCCCCCTTGATCGATCCATCGCGCTCTATCGACTTGTCGCCTGAAAACGGCCAATTTGAATACATGATGCTAACTTTGAAAAATCAGAATTTCGGGTATCCGCCCCAGCAAGTGGACGCCTACGGACGACCTATGTCCATGTCCTACGGCTATAATAACATGCCGTACATGGCTCCTCCCCAGGCTAACTCTCCAGGTTACAACCAATCATTTGTCCCACCTTACCACCAGCAGAGCCATAGCATGTCTCGAACCCCCTCCCAACCAGAGAGACCCTCAAGTGCCAATCAGCAGAACCAGCCCGTCATCGTGTCCTCGACGCCACAGCCCCAGAACTCGTCGCTGAAGCCCACGGCAAGCAGCTTCGTCAAGGTGCCTAAGAAGAGTGCCGCCATTCAGATCAAGAACGCTGCCGGTGAGGTCATTGACACCTCGACTTTCAAGACACCCTCATCCCCTGCTCCTAGCATTCAACAGTCGAAGACCCCCCCTGTTGTTACTTCCGCGCCGACCCCCCCTCCAAAGTCTTCCACCCCTTCGCACAGCCGTAGCGACAGCCATGCCGCTCCCAAGACAGCCAAGGAGATTCAGCACGAGTTCAATGCAAAGATTAAGCAAGTTACCCCGGCTCCATCCAATCCGGCTGAGAAAGCCGACGAGAAACCTGCCGAGGCCAAGACTGAGCCTGAACCTCCTGTCAAGGTTGAACCCGAGAGCAAGCCTGCTCCCGCACCAGAAGAGAAGGCTCCCGAGCCTGCTCCTAAGGTCGAGGAACCCAAGCCTGAAGAACCCAAGCCTGAGG
>JAADYS010002395.1:0-13605 GCA_012931995.1 Fusarium albosuccineum | reverse complement strand
CCCCCCCCCCCCTGCTACCCCGACATATGGCGCTTCTACTCGGTTCTCCTTGAACGCGGCACCAAACACACTTATAGACTTTCCAGACTCTTGGCTTTGTGCCTTGACCGACATCCGAGGCAAATATCCACTTTCGCGGTGCCTTACACAATAGCGCTTCTACGCTCACAATGCCAGGCCGCGCCTCCACCTTTGGCCGTGGCCTGGCCAGCGCCCTTGGTATCAAGCTCGACGCTCAAAGGGCGGACCTACAAGACGAGGTGACGAGAGGCGAGTCTATTCTCTCAGTGCAGAGCAGCAGTTCCTTCTACGAGAGGGAACCTACCTCAACAGAATGGCTTCAAGAACAGATACCATCCCTGAACGAACTGGCCGAATACGGATTCTCTCTATTCCCTTTCTTAACATGGATCAGCCACTATAACCTTCAGTGGTTTGCTGGAGACTTGGTTGCTGGTATCACCATCGGGGCTGTCGTTGTGCCTCAAGGAATGGCGTACGCCATGCTCGCCAACTTGGAACCTCAGTTTGGCCTCTACTCGTCCTTTATCGGTGTCATCATCTACTGGATATTCGGCACATCTAAAGACATCTCGATCGGTCCTGTTGCTGTGCTTTCCACCGTTGTCGGCAACGTCGTCCAAGACATACAATCATCAGGCCAAGACGTTCCAGCCCATGTCATTGCATCGGCCTTGTCTATCATTGCCGGCTGCATTGTGCTCGTCATCGGATTGCTTAGGTGTGGCTGGATAGTTGATCTCATCTCGATCACTTCGCTCTCCGCTTTCATGACAGGCTCTGCTATTACCATCTGCGTCGGACAGCTGCCCGCCCTCCTCGGCCTGACGGGGTTTTCAAATCGCGAGTCTCCTTACAAAGTCTTTACCAATACCCTGAAGCATCTCGCCAATGCCAGAACGGATGCAGTTGTCGGCCTGTCGGCCCTCACAATTCTCTACCTTATTCGCCTAAGCTTCACGAGCGCCGCCGAACGGTATCCGAAACACAAGCGGGTTTTGTTCTTTACCAATACTATGCGGACCGTTTTTGTCATATTTGTCTATACCATCGTCAGCTGGGCCCTTAATATGCACAGACGAGACGACCCGCTCTTCAGAATTCTGGGAAATATCCCGAAGGGTAAGTTTGCTAATGTATGCTGTATAACACTTTGAGACTAATCGGTTTATAGGATTTCAGAACATCGGAGTCCCCAAGATAACATCGGAACTGGTCTCAGACTTTGGTCCCTACCTACCAGCTACTGTCATCGTCTTGCTCGTTGAACATATTGCAATTTCAAAGTCGTTTGGAAGAGTTAACAACTACACCATAGATCCTTCGCAGGAAATGGTTGCAATCGGCATGGCCAACCTCATTGGCCCCTTCTTCGGTGCATATCCTTCGACCGGATCTTTCAGTCGAACGGCGATCCAGTCCAAGGCTGGTGTGCGAACACCTGCTGCTGGAATAATTACAGGACTTGTTGTCCTGCTTGCCACCTATCTCTTGACCGCCGTCTTTTTCTACATACCCAATGCCGCTCTGGCAGCGGTCATTATACACGCGGTTGGCGATCTCGTTACGCATCCAAACACAATCTACCAGTTCTGGAGGGTGTCTCCCGTAGAAGTCTTCATCTTCTTCACGGGTGTTCTTGTCAGCATTTTTGGCCAGATCGAATCTGGGCTGTATGCCACTGTTTGTCTCTCGGGGGCTGTCCTCATCTACCGGATTCTCAAGGCCCAGGGCCGATTCCTGGGTAAAGTTAAAGTCCACTCGGTCATTGGAGACCACGTCATTGCGGACGACCATCGAAACGTCGTGGGGCACTACAGCACATTTGAGAACCCCGAAACATCGGCAAGAAACGTCTTTCTACCCCTTGATCACGGCGATGGATCGAATCCTGAAGTTGATGTTGACCACCCTTACCCCGGAATTTTCATTTACCGCTTTTCTGAGGGTTTCAACTACCCCAACGCAAATGCTGCACTGGATTATTTGACGGAGTTCATCCAGTCTGAGACTCGACGCAGCAGTCCTGAGGCCTTTGAACGACCAGGAGATAGACCTTGGAACAACCCAGGGCCCAGGAAATCTGCAAAACGGCCTGCCGATTCCGACCCAGACTCTGAGCTCCCGACTCTGAAGGCCATGATTATGGACTTTAGTTCCGTAAACAACGTTGATATCACTTCAATCCAACGTCTGATCGATATACGGAACCAGCTTGACTTATACACAGCCCCTGACACGGTGGACTGGCATTTTGCCTGCATCAACAACAGATGGACCAAAAGAGCACTCGTATCGGGAGGGTTCGGAGTTCCATACAAACCAGATGATGAAGGACTGCAACGGAGATGGAAATCCATCTTCAGTGTGGCAGAAATCGGAGGCAAAGACTCAGCTGCAGCTCTGGCCCAGGAGGAGAGCTTTCATGGGTTCCACGCAGATCTAACAGAGGAAGAGCCACTAATCGGGGGCCTCTCCCATGGAAGATCGTACGGTGCCATGTCACCAGGAGAGCTGGAGAAGCAGAGGCGGAAGGGTGCGGTGGTTCATGGCCTGGACAGGCCCCTCTTCCACGTGGACCTGACGAGTGCGCTGCAGAGTGCGATCGCGAACGTGGAAGAGAGGTCGGAGTTCAAGCCTACCACAACGGAATAGGAGGCGTTTGGCATGGAAAATATAGATTAAGGCAGCATTGTCACTGGCGTTTCTGGACTGGGAGATAGAGAGCATATGAGCGAGCGTTTGACTATTATAGATGTTGCCGGATAGATATCCCGAGAGAGAACTCACGCTAGATACAAAAACGCGATGAAGCGAATAGAATGAAATTTCACACCGTGATCAAGGAAACTGTCAAATGAAGTAATACGCAAGAACCCGAGTTGTTGAAGGTGACAATGAGTTTGAGACTTTGAGCAGGGGCGGATGTAAGCCGATCACATGACCTCGCGCAATGACTTTTCCACTTTACGCGTCTCCTACGCGGACTCCGCTCATGGACCCCTTGTAACACTGCGTCATTCATTCCATTCACTGCCAGACCAACGGCGCAATCCTCAGGTACCAGGGCTGCATTCTATTACGACAAGACAGTTGCAAATACATTCGACTGGCTATCCATATGCAGTTGCAGGAAACTCAAGTTCTTTCTCGTCCTCGCCACGTTGAAGCCATGGTTGCTGGATATCAGCGGCTGAACGAGAAGAAGTCGCAGCCGAACCCCAACATCGTCTTCATCAAACCCCTAGAAGGCCCAGACAAGAAGATTGCGCAAGATTTCCTAGAAAGAATAGCAGCACAATGCCGTAAGATGCCTGCTGCTCCATGTCCAAGCTTGCCACTAATACCTGCCTTCAAGGACCAATCATGCGAGAACACCACCTCTATGTAACTTCTTTGGAGGAGTATGAGCCAAATCGGGAATTCGTTGGGCGCAATTTTAATGCAGGAGAGGTTGTTCAGCTCGTCCTCAAGTCGCCCAGCACGGGGCGCTGGCTACCCTTCAACTACGTCCAGATGGTCATGATGCACGAGCTGGCGCACTGCAAGCAGATGAACCACTCGCGAGCATTCTGGGCTGTGAGAAACTCGTATGCATCTCAAATGCACGAGCTCTGGTCCAAGAACTACACCGGTGATGGACTCTGGGGCAGGGGTGCTAATCTTGCAACTGGCGCGTGGGAGAAGAATACGGTGCTTGCCGATGACGTCCTGCCCGAGCATCTCTGTGGAGGTACATACAGGTCACGAAGAAAGAGAAAGGCGAAGCCACAGCTATCCTACCAGGAGAAGAAAGAGAGGAGAATCCTCAAGAAGTTCGGCAAGAATGGAGTCACGCTCGGCGCAGATGAGGAGACCAAGGTCAAGCTGGAGAGCGGAAGGAAGATACAAGCTAAGCCTCGAGTGGCCGGAAGCATGAGAGGCCGGGAACTTCGAGCAGCAGCAGCACTGGCCCGCTTCGAGAAGCAGAAAGCAGAGCCAGAGCCGATCAAAGACGATGACGAGACGGAATCCGGCAGCGAGAGCGAATATGAGGACGAAGTAGGTGGTGATTTCAAGGATGCAGTCGATGTTGACGGCAAGAGGCTCGTTGACGGACAAGGCCGGGGAATGGTCAAAGTGTGCGAAGATGAGGACGCCAGTGACCCTGCAGCGAGTGACGAAACCAGGGAGCTTCAAGACATGATCAGGGGGATCAAAAGGGAGTCGCCAGAGCCACAAGTTCTGAGAACAATCCGTGGAGCCAACACACAAAAGTCAAATAGCCGAACAGCTGGTTCGTCGACAAAGATGTCGGTTACAAAGATCAACCCGGAGCCTACCAACGATCCTCAAGGAATCGAAGAGCCTACAAGGCTAGTAGTACCCAACGACCAAGATGTGTCCAACAAGAAGTCTACAGCTGCCGAAAACCACGACACATCATCTTCAAGGCCAAAAGCAGAAACGACCAGCGAGTCTGAAGGTATCGAGACTACTCCCAGTGGGACATGCTCGATGTGTTCTTACGCCAACCCTGGACTGGCACTTAGATGCGCAATGTGTGCTAATGTGCTGGATCCTTCCTCGACGGCAGGCTCGTGGCAATGCTTGAGCGATTCATGTAAAGATACACTGTATCGAAACGCCAGGGACTGCGGAGTGTGTGGGCTATGTGGGACAAGAAAAGGAGGAGAGACCTGATAGACTCGTCGATAATGAGGGAACGAGCTGTGCTGTCTCCCTGCGAATATCGGGTTGCAGTTAATAGCTTCTGTGGGTCAGGAGCGATTTACCAACCCTGCAAGAGCAACTGTCTGGTGTCCAAATATATGATTAATGATGTTACACAGCATGGGGAAATCGGATGTTATGCAGAACAAGATGCAAGAATTGCACGTTCGAATGAAACACCCATCAGCTCACTGATGAAGCATTCGGGGATACCCATGTCGGTTTCACTCGTTGCTTCACTTGAATCGAGCTGACGCGGCATCTAAGCAAGGCTCTTGAATCTTAGGGGATTGACGAAGTTCAGCAACGCGGTTCACATCGAGGCACTGGTTTCGTTTTGGAAGGAAATTGTTAGATGCCCTGGATTCAAGTGAGGTGCTGGTTTGATATCAGATTGGCCATCTCTACTGGCTGCATTTCCTTCTCGCCTGGTCTTCAATGCTGCAGAGTGCTTTCGTTACACCTCACTGGCAGGTTTTCTTGGTGCGGCTTGGCTCAATACCAGTGCAAGATTTGTGATTGCTGATTCTTTCATTATCACCCTCATTGACTGTTGATAACCTGGACAATCGTGACTGTCTCTTCCGTCGTACAGCAAGAGCTTCTGGGACACAGGCCCAGCTTTCCCTTCCGCCAAATCCCTTTTCAATCTTCCATGCTCATCCCGATATCCCACTGGTCCGCCATGACCAACACCCGGAGCGTCCTTCGAAACATCCTACTGGTTGTGAGCACCGTCACAGCAGCAGCATTGGCTACGCAGCGCCATACCATCCTGACAAGTACTCCTTACATGCCGCGCACCCCAGCGCGGCCAAGCACAACGAGGTCTTGCGGGCGCGGGCTGTGACGGCCGTCGATCACAGCGTTTTGGTGGATGTAAAATGTCTTGACCCTGGACAGTACGTTTTGGTGGTTTCAGGGCTTACTTCAGCAGCGAGGATGGGAGGTGGGAGAGGAGATCGAGGAGATCTGATATCTGGTCACTTAATGGACAACATATATACTTACGCTGCCGTCCTCTCTAGAAACATCCTTCTACACGACGAATCTATCGCACAGTTGGGTATCTGCGGCGGCATGCCCGGGTCTATCGACCGATGTCAGGATGCCCTGGCGACGAGGACCGGCGAGATTGGCACGGCGGTGTTCATAGTCACGGCGGCCGAGGACGGAGCGAATATCACCGTGTCCAAGAAACGGTGGATGGAGTGTGTTCAGGCGGCGCGGGCCGAGTGCCCGGCGGGAAGCTTGGAGGCGACATGCAGGGGCGGCGCATGGATGGGCGATGTGAAGTTTACTCTGGAGAGACCGGGCAGCGGGGATCTGTGAAGGCGAATGACAGAAGGGCGGATGTGTGAGAGCGAGCAGCGAGAATGGCGGTGAGCAATGAAACGTCAAGGCATAGAAAGTAGTATGGCGGATGTGATGAAGGACAGAGGAATGGTGGAAATGGTTGAGTTTGAGTTGAGTTGTGAGAAAGGGGACGGGAGCAGAAAAAAAGGTTGAGGGAGAGAAGAGGGACAGGGAGAGAGGGCGGCGAGAGATGTTGGGGGGAGTCGAGATATTCCCAATCTCAACTCCCAAACGGGCAACGCAGCACAACCTCGACGATACACGTAGTCACGGTTTCCATAGTAATCTCTCCAGCACTATCGATTGGACAGAGTCTCGTTAGATCGACAGAGCTCACCGAGGTCCAGACCGTCTTGGCCCAAGGGCGCCGGCTCTTTGTTTGGTGTTGCAGCTTTTTGGCTTTGCTCTGTACCCCCACACAACCACCAGGAACGCCCATTTGCAAGCTCCGTGCGTACAGTACAGACAGTAGGGGGCATGTATGTACGTATCCGCCTCTCGGCTGTGAGCTGCACGCTGCGGCACGGTGGAGAGTTTCCAATCCGTGTGCTACACCACTCGCACCATGATTGTCTCCAAACAGCTGATAGGCGGGTCGCGGAGGCCACCGAGCTCGCCAATCTCTTGGTGGGGTCCTTGGCCAAGAAACGAGACGTTCGAGTTTCTCATGAGATAGTATGTTTGTGAAACTGGGCTGGATCAAGGTGCAACTGAGCCAGACAGCGAGGGAACCTGTCAACGAGACGTGACGGCCAAAGACGGGAAACGTACTCGAGACAACAAGACACCACAAGGGTACGCACTGGCACTTTTGGAGGGCCTCTTTCGCAACGGTTCGAGTGATGGACATGGATCAAGTCCAAATACGTCGTAGGAAGGAGTGCAAGTGTAGCATCCAGCATGGAAAATGGGTGTGAAGATGCCCCAAGGTCAAGGCCAAGGCGAGAGAGAGGGCGCCAGCGCATCGGCCGAGGGTGCCGTGAGCCGGAGCATGTGCGCACAGTAGACGCGGGGTAATAGTCTGCCTGGTGATTGGCCATAGACAAGAGCCAGTCTGGAGCGGACTGTTGCACCGGGTGGGAACATCCCTCTCACTTTAGCGGTGGGGGGGGAGCTCAAGCACGAGCAAGGAGCGTGGCTTTTGGCGGATCGAAAAGCCATCGAGCATGGCCGTGCGTGGCCAGAATGAAAGATATGGGGAAGAACGTGGGATCGTGCGAGCCTTGACGGGGCCGCCCCCAGATAGACTGATAAGTCTAACAGTTTGCAGCATGGGATTGACGCTGTAGCAGCCGGCAGACGCAGGTAAGGTTGGCACTAGCCCAAGACAAGTCAAAGCACAAACCGGCCAACGCCAAGCAGAGGACGGCATTTGGGGAAGACGAGGAATTCAGCATGCAGAAGACGAGAAACGCGACTGGAGGGTAATGCTGAACGCAAAGGAATGTGCTGCCTTTCAGGCGTCAACGGTGGCTGACGGTTCAACAAGCGAAGAGGGTGACCGTGATGATGAAGGATCGCAGCCCAGAAATGCTGATGAATGCCGACACATGGGGTGGTGATGACGACTCCAACGACTCGACGGTGCTGATCGCGTCTCCGCTGGTGGTTACCACCGTGGCATCACTTGATCTGAGATGCCGCACGCTAATCAGCTCCAAGACGCAGTGTGGCATGTTTTGACAAGAGTCATGTCAAAGAACTGGCGGGTGGTGCGGATGCTTTGGTCGTGGTTGGTTAAAGGACCCGGCACGAAGCGTAGGTGCCGAAGACCATCTTGGAACCAATATCCAAGAATAGGAAGAGGGCACGTCCGCCCTACAGGACTGTCATCCATCCTCCATCGCTAATGATGGAGCTGAGATTGTTTGTTGCGTGCCCCCTTTGCCTTTGAGTTACGTCGGTTATCATCATCACCCTCCTGCCCATCCCACCACCGTTGGTGATGGCGTCCTGCACCCGGCCTCTTCTGACGCGAAGGGCGCTTCTGAAGGAGAGAACTATTTGGAGCTTGGGGGCTTGCAGAGGCGCTGCCTATCCCCATCTCTAGTTCTTATCCTTTCCTCACGGTGGGCTGGGCTGTGTTGCCGGTGCAGCGATCAACATTGGATGACTGGGCTGCTGCTTGTCGACGCAGTTTGCTGTTTGGCCTGGGTATTATGGGGAGCAAAAGCAACAGCAGCCACCCCAGAAACCAAGGTCGCCAACCACTCCTTTTCTCATTCGTCACCATTTCGCTTTGGTGTTGACACTTCTGTACCTGGAAGGCGAAGCAACCCAGACAACCCTGGGGGCAAAAAGTCATGGCAGCTTGTCTCTGCGCTTCGTTTACGACTTGACTACCCCGCAAAAAAAGCAAACCGCAATCTTTTGTGCGAGTGGGTGACGTCGTGTCCTGGACCGCTGTCTGCTGCGGGCACTGTGAGGCGCTGCGAGGGCCCTACGAGGAGGCGTCTTTTCCGCTCTGGGATTGGTCTATCTCGGGGCGGACCCTGGGACGCCCCCGTCGCTCCGCAGTCGGCTTCACGACGCTAGCGATAGCGTGCGTGCGTGCGTGAGTGTGTGGAGCCGTGGGCTCCGGGGATGAAGACAGGGGGCCCACTACGCCCTGAGCCGCCGTGAACGTGGGAAGGGTAAGTGTTCGGGTAGGCGATGCGATGCACCTTTGTAGGCGAAGATGCGAGATTCTCAAGACGGGCGGCAATCCAACCGTCAGATGCGCTTCTCACCCCCTCGTGTGTTGCACCTCGTTGCTGAGCCGACACGCCACAATCTGCAGCCTGCAGCTGGGTTGTGTTCGGCGCTGCCATGTCACGTCGAGATTATCAGGCGGACAAGACTCGAAACTCGGGATCCAGTGCTTGCAGTACAGTACAGGTCGCAAGGAAAGAGGACGAGCAGAAGTTGAGAGAAAGGGGATGACCAAGCATCACACGTGATTATGACAGGTACCATGCAGAAACGTCCATCAAATTGGAATGCAGAAGGGGAAGGAGACTTGGGACATGTAACCAGGAAGGTGGTACCAAACACAGTGAGAGAGTCGGAACAGCTGGCAATGCGCCCGGGGACGGCGATTGATGATTGATAATTGTCGATTCAAGCTTTGCACATTGATGAGCAAGCGCAAGGTACATGGTTCAAGGGGTCTTTTGGCTGGAGATGGCTAAAATCATATCATATCAATCGCCGACAGGAACAGAAACAAACGCTGCTGATGAAGACTTTAGAGCCCGTAGGAGCGAAGCACGGCGCCACATGTCCCCTCCAGGTCCTTCCACTTCCCCTTCGTTGCCTCTTTGGATGATGACACGGCTTGCTCTGGCGTGATTGCGTGCCTTCCAGGTTCCCCGGAATTCTCGGTCTGATTGGAACCCCATGAAACACGCTTGCCGTTCCCCCCAATGAGGCATCATTCCAGGCAGGTACAATTGTCTCTGACTTCCATATTTGCCTTTCTTATCGGCTTTTCTCTTTGCTGGCATCCGTCATTCAGGACTCAACATATTCCCCTCCATCACTCAACGAAACTGAGGAAGGCGAGATTATCACTTTCATCGCAATCCGAGAGACTCTTGCACATAGTACCTACTTGCAGCTGCACATTTTGCAACCCAAACAGACGCGCATCTCAGGGCAACCACAACAGCACCCACGTCATATTCGCCGCCCACCACCGACCGACTCGGGGGTTCGGATTGATACCAAACTCCAGGACGAAGCAAGAGTGTCACCACCACAGTTGACGGCTCGTCACAGCCACGAATACTCGGAGCCGGAAACTCGAGTCGAGTTGACAGGCTCCAAGTGCCAACTCGACAACAGCCAAATCAGCTCTGCGGGGCTACAATAGGCGGCTTCAACACCAACGCACACCCCAGGCAGGCCAAGAGTCAGCCTCAAAAAGGAACTGCAAAGGAGACAAGGGCCCAATCCCCAAGAACGGCCGCCATCCCCAGCTTACCTCCTCTCGACCCACAGAACCCTGAAGGCAACCCTCCTCGCGGCCAGGTGCAGATTCGCCCAGAGACAAGCCAGGCCGACCCTGGCCCGATCGCGGCGCAAGGTTCCACCAGCGCGAACGACGTCACTCCGCCCCCCAGCCCATTTGCCATCAGTTGCTCCATTCCCCCATCTTCCCCCATCTCTCGCAGGTCTCGCCCCATCATCTCAGAGACTAGCCGCTAGGTACCGGCCGCTGTGCAATGCAAGCACACCTCAGCGCCAGGCCAAACCTGCAACACCCAGCCCAAGTTCGTGCCTTCGCCGGGGCTAACTAAATACCCCGGTCAACTGGGGCTGCTGTTCCCCTCTGGCTCTTTGGACTTCGACCCCTCGATACGGGGAGCTTGGACTGACTCTGAGTCTGACGCTGACCCTGCTCTCCCATCGGCCTTCGCACTGCCGCCGGTCTCGCTGCTGTTCAAATCGCCGACCATTGGGCATTGGGCGTTGATTCCCCCTCTTCAACTTGCCTTTTACCTAAACGGGTAACGGCGATCTCTCATCACTGACCGGCCTGTCTGCTCCCTCGTTTTAGAGTTGATCAGCGCCCTTCACATTTCGTCTACTTCACCCATCCTCTTTGTCTTTATCAACCCCTCCACCCCCCCCATCACCACCTCGTACTCTTAAACTCTCCCCTCTTCCTCTTTTCTTCTTCTTTTCCTCCTCTAGTCTCTCTCCTCGAGTTTTTGTTATCATTTTTAAAACTGTTTTCGTCGCACAAGAAATTCCCATCAGCCCATAAATTCTCCAACCTATCACACAATCAGTTTCACGTGTTACGGTGTCTTCACCATTCTCGAACCACACTCGCGCCACTGCCTTGCGCGTCTCCCCATACCACACCGTACCTACAGGTATATAACTACCGGCAACGGTAGTCGTATATTTTTGCCCATCATGTCCACCGACACAGCTACCAACAACGCAAACAACAATCCCGAAATGTACACACGCAACCGACGAGGATCAATCACTCAGGCCGCCCTGACCAACCTGTTCCAGCGAGGGAACTCGGTCCCCAACGGCAGCGGCTTTCCCAACCAAGCCTCGGGCCCGGTTGACAGCGGCCGCCGGCGGCTCTCAGTCACCACTCTGGGCCTTTCAGGCACCTCGCCCACTACCAACAATTCTTCTTTCATCCGCCGGGGCAGCATGTCTACCAATTCCAACAATTCCGACTCAATTGATGAGAACGCCATTGAGGATGACGATATGCTGTATGGCACTGCTAAGACGGCGCCCACCACGCCTTTCGTTCGGCGAATGAGCTTCGGCACTTCCAACATGCGCAACATTCGCCCCAACGGCAGTCCCGGAAATGGTAATAGCCCATCCTCTCCTCCCTCTTCCCAGACGGGGCGCTCCGCCCACGGTGGACGAAAGGCATCGCTCGCAGGTCTGCCTGCACAGGGGTCCAGCATCTCGGCAGCTCTGTCGTCTGCTGGGCGCCGCTCGAGCATCGCTTCTTTCCCACAGGCAAGCAACACCAAGTATCCAAGAGCCACATCTGACAATCCGCGCCCAGACCAGCAAGGTTTCAACTGGTCCGAGCAGCTTAGGTCTCGCGCCGAGAGCTCCGTCACAGGTGCTCGCCCTTCTTTCTCGTTCGCGTCCTCCTCCCCACCGCGCAACAACTCCATCCACGACCGGGCAAAGTCTGTCTCCGAGATGCCTCAGCCCCCAGTCCAGGCTGCCTCTGTGAAGCAGCAGCCTAAGCAGCCGGAACGGCCCAAGCCTGATGCTTTCCAGGAGAGAATCCTGAAGGGAGACTTTTACATGGATTGAGCGGGGCCACTAGTGGCAACGCCCAGTTTCTAGTCTCACGGTCACGATGATGATGATGATGATACCTACAATGACGATTCGCCTACTTCACCACCACCACTGTCCGACGCCTATAATAGCCGTCTGAATCCCTCTCTTTTGCATGTCGGACCGTACTGCACAATCTCGTTCCTGATTTGGTCTTTGAACATTCAGCCTATTTTCCCTCAAAGGAGATCTCTCGCTCGACACATGGCTGCTCTTTCTGCACTTGTTTATGTGTTCTGCAAGCAAAGCTTCTTGAGACGATGATACGTCCCTGGGGAAAAACAGGAAAACCCGAGTCCAAAATATCCGACTTATGTGGAATCTACGGAAGGCGTCTAGGGAGTGAAGACAGAATGGGTTGGCAGAGCATATTGATGCAATGGTGGGTCGGTCACATTGACGACAAATACACAACCACGATAGCGAGCATCGGGAGTTTTGGACTTTGGTTTTTAATTGCTGGCGTTTACGATTTCGTGTTTGAGTACAGATTTGTCAAACACGTGTAGGATTATCAACCGGGTATGGGCGGGAATCTGTCAAGGGCCTTTGCCGCTTCGGAACGCTCAGGGAAACTCGGGAGTTACGGGCCTGTCCATGGTAATGGGCCGGTATCTGAAGGCAACCCAAGGACACAGGCCGAGGGTATGGATGGCCAAAGGCGTTCACCGCGAAGGACAAGGTCTAGACCAAACAACTAGAATGAATGGGAAATGGTCATTGCTGCCATTTGCAATTTTCAGTAATGGATCAAGTGTGAAGGCTTGTATGTGCAACGGGCGAGTTAGTTGCCTTTACGAACCAACCGCCAATATTGGTATTAGATACAACGAACCAAGTTAACAGGTAAACAAGGGCTACCCCGTAAAAGCCATGTCGAATGCAGATGAGAAAGGCAGTGTCCTATCAAAACAAAGCATAACCCCGTGTATACTGAAACCCAGACTCCCGCTGACACCGCCAAACAAAGCATGTGAAACAAGTTCAAGATCTATCCCTCTCCTCCCAAGCCCTCGGCGCTCTCGATGGACTCCTTCACCGAGTCAAGCGTAGCCAGCCTACACCGCTCTGTCCACGTGTACGCCGCATGCCGCTGCACTAGGACGGATACTCCGGAACATGCGTCTGCAGCTTGCAGGATGCTCTCGGGAGATACATCCGTGAGGCGGGCCGTTCCCAGAAGCAGCGGGACAGAGGGCGTTACAAAAGTTTCGAGATAGACAGGTAGGGAAAAAAGTCAAATATCGGTTGCTGTGGCGGCTGAGGCGCAAAAGTCAACTTTATAGTGTTTGAAAGGTTGACAAATTATGGCCACGGATATTATAGAAATAGGCGGCCGTGTGGTCTAGACCGGGGTCTAGAAACTAAATACGTTGCCCGACCCCGGGATGCCTTGAAACATGTCGTTGAACCAAGGTTCGTCGAGGAAGATGCGCATGCCGTCTTCCCACATGCCCTGGGACCCCATCCCCATCCCCATGCCCTCGAGGTCCCAGCCGGGACCGAGGCCATAGTCTTGGATGTCTGAGGCGTTGTAGCCGCCCACGCCGCCTCCGGTGGTGGGCAGTAGTGTGGGTATCACGGGTGCAATGGCCGCAGCAAGGTCGGCAGAGAGTGGCTCCATGTGGGAGGGCATAGTAGACGACGCGTGCGGGAGAGAGGAGCCCGAGGTTCCGCTGTCGGTGGCATCAGCCG
>JAADYS010002394.1:0-13168 GCA_012931995.1 Fusarium albosuccineum | reverse complement strand
TACCCTTAATGGGAATAAGCAAATAGACAGTCTACAGTTTCATCCAAACCTTGCTTCCCTTAAGAAGAGCGCTAAAGATAGCTGCGATTTCTGTCTGCTCTGCTAGACGGGGTTTCAGCAGGACTGGAAGGCGTCACAGATCGATTCTGTCCTTAAGGGCGAAGCCCCAGAAGGAGTCAGCAAATTTGACCCGAGCATCTGGATATACATCCATTTCCGAGACTATAACCTTCAACGGACTCAACCACAGATCAGCGTCTATTATGGGAGAGTTTCCCCGCTTCTCGGCGAGAAGGAGAGTAGCTTTGGTCTAAACCACATAAACCTTGCCGTCTATGGGTGAGTACCACTTGATGAAGATGGATAGTTTCCTAGTGAGTGACTAATACGTCCTGTAGAAAAGAGGGAACTGAGGCCGGTTGGCGAACACCTGGTCGGATCTGTACAACAGATCATGAGCCTGATGTTTATGTCGCCTTGATCCGGAAATTTCTTCAGGGGTGTAGAAAGTCCCATCGAGGGTGCGACTTTCAAGGGACGTACGAGATGCCCACAAGGGTCATCGACGTGGGCAATCCCAATCAAGGAGAGCTCCCACGCCTTGTCGTCACTGGTCCTAGCATGAAAGAGAAATACCTTGCTTTATCCTATTGTTGGGGGCCCGCAACAGATACATACACTCTCAACGCCGAAACAATCAAGGTCATGTTGAGTGGCATAGACGAGTCTCGTCTTGTGGCGGCACATCGGGATACTCTAGCGCTGGCCCGCTCGCTCGGTATTCGATATATCTGGATCGACGCTTTGTGCATCATTCAACTCAACAAAGAGGACTGGGAACGTGAATCCAAGCTCATGGCTAGGGTGTATGGTAACGCGACCCTTACCATCATCGCAAGGAGGTCTCCCGATGCTCGTAACTCGTTTATCATGAATGACTACAAACAACCTGCTCCTTGTTGCGAGATACCCTTGGACGACGGACAGTTTGGGAACGTTCTTGTTGGCCTAAGAAGATCCTTAGACTATGGTATCACCGGCTGAGCCGTCGCATGGTCCTTTTTGGCAAGGAGCAGCTTTACTTGTGCCGAAGCTGTAGCTACTCGAAAGATCGGAATTACGAAGAGGAAAAACCTTCTTCCCTTCACGCTATTCTCAGAGTGGCCGACACAGATCTATCATCGAGGAGAGATCGACTGCTCCAATTTTGGGATGGGGTCGTGGTTGACTTTTCCAAGCGCCAGTTGTCTAATCTACATGACATCTTTGCAGCCACCGCGTCGATCGCGGCCCCGGTTTCCAACGCCATAGAGTCACGATACCTAGCTGGTATCTGGGAGTGCGATCTGGTACGCTGTCTGTTGTGGAGGCCTGGCTACTTGTTGGGCAGCTATTTCGGACCAGCAACGAGACCTCTACTAACTATATTCGCACCCGCCCCAGTTATCAGGGCGCCTTCTTGGTCTTGGGCCGCCATACAAGGCGGAGTCTATCCACTGTCAGGAAATTTATTCCGGAACATGATGAAAAAGTGCCAAAGTGGAGACTTTATCAAAGTGAAGCCGAAGCTCCGAAACCCAGATCGCTGGACATCAGATACTCACTGTGGTGTCGATGTACTACATATGCCATCTTGTGAGCTGCAGCTTCTGGGTCGCATTCAAGAAGCCATCGTTCTCATTAAACCACTGACAGGTGATTTCCTCGACACACTGCGAAAGCAGAAAAGGCCGGGTCAGGGTATGATTCGCCACGGGGTTGTGCTTGGACGCAAGGAATTAAAAGAAGGAACTTTAAGTAGGAGTATCTCACTTTTCGTAGCCCTGGGAGCATTTGACTTTACTGAGGAGGGTGTTGAGGAAGTGCGGTGCTTGCAAATCACACCTGAAGACGGGATGATGCTTCACGTGGGAGCGGATGGGAAGTTTCGGCGTGCGGGGCTGTTTCAGCTTTATAAGATGGACTGGTTTGATGACGTAGAGGAGAGAGAAGTGAGATTGGTCTGAAACATGTGAAGAGATCGAACACAAACGCGTTCTTTGTTGCCGTCAAGGCCCTGCCCTCAATGAGAAAGTGCCTAGCCCACAGAGTAAAGGACAAAGGGTCCATCGAAGTACGTGTCTATTAAGTATCTCTACCTACTCCTAATTATTTCATTTGATATGGCTAAAAGCCCGAGCAAATGGGCAAGGAATAGGCCATGCTCGACGTGGACTAATGATGTGCGCATATATAGTTATGTACAGAAGGTGCTAGATAAATAGGGCAAATCAGTCTCCTTAAATACAGCAAAATACTAGGACCTAAAGTTCTCCTCGAATTTATTCAAAGTACTCGGGCTTATGAGATACATTATAGCTGTAATACGTGCATTATCATAGCTATGACACATGTATTACCATAGCTATGATACGAGCATTTTCATAGCTATGATAATGCACGTAGTTCTTTAGAAAAGGTGCAGGAAGTGCCTTCACCTGAGGTCATATCAGGGTGGAATGTTACCGGGGGTAGGATCGCACGTCTACACTGGGATACAGCACATAAGTTATGCAAACGCCCATGGGGCTTCTGTAGTCTTATAAGGGCATGTCTGCTGGCTCAGTGGGACGAGATCGTCATTTTCTACAACAGCTGCAAGATCAACAGAGATTATATACAAGAGCTATCGCGACAGTGACCAAACAATCATGTTCTAAGTGGCCCCCCAGCGGTTGATTCTTGGCTCCTCTCTTTAGTTTCTGAGTCCCCCGCCGTTTGTGTATCTGTTGTCTTCTTGATGCGCTTGATACTCCTCCAATCCATGCCTAGAGCGCCCAAGTAACCCAAACAGGAGAGGATAACTCCACAAATAAAAGGTTGTCTCAAAGAGGCGTTGTAAGCTTCCAGTACGATAGGCTTTGCCTTGTCACTCAAGTTATCCGTGATCTGTGTGGCACCTTGTTCCAGTAGAGTCAGCACATTGACACCAGGTACTCCCTTGAGCCTCTTGACCAATTCGTTGGTGAAGAGGTTCTGTCCCACGCTGACAAATATTGCACCCCCAAGAAGCTGACAGAATATGAGAATAGATGTCCCCGTAGGAACATCGGGCAAAGGCAGTACAGTCTGTGATGCCACAAGAGGAACCTGAAGAGTGGCCCCTAACCCAGCGCCATAAGGAATTTGGTACCCAATCCATTGAGCCCGGGTTGTATCGACTTTCAACATAGTGAGCAGTCCAGTGCCAACACATAGAACAGCGTTACCAACGAGCATGAACGGCATATACTCTCCAAACACCTGAATACCAGCACCACTGACGAATGACGCAATAACCTGGGCAACCACTGTCGGGAGGAGGCGGATACCAGATCCAACGGCGCTGACACCAGTAACTCCTTGGAACCAAATTGGAAGGTAATAAAGCGTTGTCATCATGGTTGCTCCGGAGCAAAACATGGAGAAGGATGAGGCAGCAATACTGCGTTGGGTGATAATATGAGGTGGTACAGTTGCCCGGCCTGGTACTCGAATCTGGATCGCTATAAAGACAATAAAGCACACGCCCATGACCACAAAGAGCGCAATTATACGGCCGCTGGACCAGGCGTACGTTGTACCGCCCCATCTAAGCGCGATCAGGAGACTGATGATACCACCAAGGAGGGCGACACAGCCTGGACCATCAAGCCGACGCAGCTTTTCCTTCAACGGAAGAGCGGTAGTCTCGCGATCGGGGACCTGTAGGAGGAGGGCGAGAAGAACAGCAGCAACAGCCCCAATGGGTAGGTTGATATAGACTGGATGAAGGGTTAATTAAAACATGTATGAGAGATATGAGGCATCGGAAACACTCACAGCACCACCTCCAGGTCGCAGGGCTATCGGTGAATGCGCCGCCCATTAGAGGACCCAACACACTAGTCAACCCAAATATAGCAGCTACTACCGCTTGATAGGGCGTTCGCTTCTCCAGGGGGACAGAATATACCGTGACGACGACGGCCCCGGCATAGATGCCAGCACTGCCTAGGCCGGCAACGGCACGGCCCACGATGAGTGCTACGGAGCTTGGTGCGGCACCACATACCGCAGAACCGACCTCAAAGATCAAGATACCAATGAGAAAAATAATCTTGACGCTGAAAAAGGTATAAAGTCTTCCGAACAAGAGCTGAAAAGCGCAGTTGGTCATGAAATACGCAGAAGCGTACCAGCCCACGTCGCCCACAGCGCCGAACTCGTCCGTTATCTTGGGGATGGCGGTCGACACGATAAGTCGGTCCTGTAATCAATTGGCTTAGTTAGATAGGTCAGACGCGACACAAATCAACCTTTCTGGTCGTAATTGCACGAGAGGGATGCGTACGAGGGCGACCAAGAACATGCTCAGGTAAGCCGAAGTCATGATCAGAGCAAGCTTCAGGCCGTGTGGGTAGTCAATGTTATCCTCCTCTCCCGCGGCCCTTGCATTGTCAACAGCATTGTTCTCGGCCTCATTGTCAGGCTTCTTGTTCCGTCTCAGAAAGTGCATTTCCGTTCGCCTTGGGGGTTCTGTGTGCAGTTGAGTTGGCTGCGGGAGAGTACCTTCGGGGATTGGGAGAAGGTCGACACTGAGACCCTTGTGTCCAACCCACCGCCCCACAGAATCCTTCACAAACTGGATATGGCATGATCTGACATTTATTAACCCTCCGCGTCTGCAGTCTCGGCTACGATGTTAAACCCCGTACAGTTCCCGCCTTGATCTCCTCCAGCCGGTGCAGGGCTCCCGGGAGGCCAGTATCGTACACCTCAATGGGTGCGGACGGATCTTGCCGTCGTGGAGTACTAATCCCTTGAGCATCCCGGCCAGATCCACGCCGAATTTCCTTAGCTCCGGGTTTGCTGCACGTCCGTGTGGGGCCGGAATGTCAATGGCGAGGCCTGTCACCTCGAGGCCAACCGTGAATCCTGACTTGACGGTCTTTCGGGTCCGAGTTATCGCCTCGTGCGGGACGTGCACCGTCTCGTAGTGTCCTGCCATTCGCCCGATGGCTCGGAAGCAGAAGCGCGCCGAGTCGACGGACCCGATGCAGTCAAAGACATACTTTAGGCAGCCCTTGGTGAGCTTCTTGATGGCGTCAACCGCGGCGTCCGGGTCATGATAGTCGAAGCATTCCACGGTCTGAGACTTCTTGGCCAGCTCGTGGCTCCGAGGGGAGCACACGGCGATTAACAAGAAGCTGCCAAGACGCATCAGCTGGCAAAAGGTCGTGCCCGTGGCAGTTCCGCCTCCGTAGACAAGCGCGTAGTGAGGCGTGGGTGACGGTGCCAAAGGCGTGCCGGGGAGTTCCAGGCGCCTCATGGCAAAGCCTGCCATCATGAGAACGGTGCCAAGGGGGGCCATCTCGGCGAGAGAGAAAAGCTGGGAAAAGGCACCCACGTCCGGCAAGCCGCGGTTCATCCCGAGAACCATGGTCAGGCGTCGTCCCACACACGCAGAGGAGGGGCGCCGTCACTTCCGGGTGCGGGCGACGGCGGGCCAAGCGTTGCACAGCTGATCCGGCTCGCGTTGCCGCGCTGATTGCCCTTGCATTTCCTGTCCAGCGCGTCTGCCGAGAGGTACGGCGTGGTTGCCGACGCCTCCGGTCGATGGTAGCGATGGCTATACCGCGTCAAAACGGGAGCTGAGGGTCTGCTGCGCGATGCTGCCGAACGCGCTGGACTCCCTGTCTTTGCCCATCGCCCGGGAACCGTGCTAGCGACGCAGAAAAAGAACCCGATCGTGAAACAGTTGTATTAGATGAAGTGGTACGGCTGGCCAAGTCCATGTCCCTCCGCCCAGACCCAACAGGCTTGAGCGGCATTGGACATTTCGCGCCTATTGACCTTCCGATCGTCTCCTAGACACCCTGTTGAACCCTCCTGTTCTATCAGAAGTCAAAAATAGCGCGCTTCATGTCATCGACCATGTCGGTACGAGGCAGCTGTGTATCGGTGAATTTGCAGCCGTGTGCGAGCAGGCCCCAGAGCTGAAGGATCTCCCGACCGTGGGAGTGCTGCAGTGGGTGAGCCAGGCCAAGAGGAATGGCTTGAGCCAGTTTGTCACGGCTCTCGAGATTGTATTTAGTGGCGGGAACGGCCTCAAGAGGCTGTGACAAATAGGTAGTGAACTCGATAGAGACAGAGAGTCGGAATTGGATATGAGACTTGTGTGCTGAGAAGAGGCGAACTGGGGATGCAATCGGGGGGGAAATGATCTGTGTGGGGCCACATCAGGATCGGACTTTGGGCATACCCGGTGTCCACCGGAAACATGAACACAGCTTCCTGTGTATAAAACTTGTATCTTATTTTCTTCTTTTCTTTTCTTTTCTTATCTTATAATTAAAGTGTTTACTACTTATTTTATCTTTATGCGTGATATTCGTGTATCGACAGATGAGAAAAAGTGCATCAAAGTGCCCACACCCCCTGGGAAAACGTATGGCCACAAATTTCCTCACCTCACTGTTCATCCAAGACGTTTAGATGTCAACACTCGTACCTCCACCACCGGACTCGCTTGAAGCGCATGGAAGATCTTGACGAGATGTCGTATTTTCTGGTGGATTTAGATGTAAATACGAACAAGTTGGCTACTATGGCTATGTATTAGTATGTGTCGGAATAAATCTCCGCGTTGCCAGCACCAAAAACTTGAAGTACCCTACATTAACTGGGCGTCGAGGCAAAAATATCGTGTATTTCTCACAACAATGCATATCTTTGACTTCTCCTTCGCCCGGCATGGGAATTTTAGGAGGTTTCCTTTTAAAATTTTCTTTCAGCAGTGCATTGCGTATTGTTGCTTTGTTGGGACGCTGATTAGTGCGTGGATACCGCTGTTCTCTGTCGTCTTGCAGCCGACCTCTGTGCCTCTTCAGCAAGATCAATCATGGTAATCATAGACTCTGGACGTTTTTGATGAGATGGAAAGTCTAAAAGCCTTGAAGATTACCCGATGCAAGCGAAACCACCTCCTGCAATGTGCCGAGTGCATCTCACCCTACAATACGTTGACTCTAGGTCGCCGAGAGTCGATTTTGACCAGATGATTCAGTTTTTAGCGTACCAGGAGGTCAAACCTGCATCAAGTCACGCAGGTTTGGGGGCGCCAAGTATTAACGAGTCATCTGCGGACGTTGAAGAGAACAAAGCGAGGTATCGGGCGGTAATCATCTGCACTCACTCCGTCGTCTACTTTGGGCTCTTCTTTTAGCGAGAAACGCCAATAGTTTGGTGCTTTAGCCCGCCACTGAAATCGCCACACTTTGATAGGGGCCAAAAACATTGTGCTAAGCAATAAGCTTATTCGCAACCCCTGAACTCAAACATGTGGCTGGCTGGCAAACTGTCTTGACCAGTTGTAATCGTGCCACCACACAGCCCACTGCTTGCCCGCAACCTCTCGGCTTTGGAACTACGCATCTGACGTGGCTCAAGTCATGGGTGGGCAATGGCCGTATGTCAGAGGCCTCAGACCTATGGTATCCTCGGCTCACGGTCCAGACTCACAATGGATGGGTTCTGCTACTCGGCAACAGGGCCTTGGTATTACCTGGTTGGTCTCTTTAAAATTCTAGATAGGTCTGCTGCTGAAAGCTGAAAGGGGCCGAGGTGTTGGCGCTAAAAGATCGCAAAAGACGTGTGCCCAGCCTCACCAATGAAATTGGTGGGCAGTTCGCCTCGAGCATGTCCGAACCGCCGACGGTCCGTGAGTGTCCACAGCGCAGCTTTCCTATGATTCGGATGTCCATGTACGGCAGCAGACCGCCTTGTAAGAAGAATTACTCGTTGAATCCCGCGTGCCCTTTTCTATGTCGGTCTCATTCTTGTCTGGAGACCATTGCAGAGCCTCAGCCAACTGAAGTCTTCCAAGTCCCCCGTACTCGACGCGGATCGTCCACTGTCGACGAATTAGCCGTCTGTATTCGCTTAACAAGGTGGCTTTGTGGCTTTGGTGCTTTCAACGCTCGTTGGGGCAAACTCTATGAGTCCCGCCGGGGTATCGGCCGGGACATCGGTGGTCGGCTGGGGTCATCGCCTTAGCCCCTGCGGCTGAACACGCTTATTCCCTGCCAAGCCCATGGAATTACGACTTGTCAGGAGCGGCTGAGGACGTCGCTTTCAATTCTGTGCCCACACGTGAGTAACCCTGAGCTGTGAGAGGTCGGATTTCGTTAACCGAGACTTTGGCGCGTTGGCTTTGATCTTGGCATATTATCCTTGTCAGAGGCCAAGACAAGCTAAGATTCAACAAAGCCAATCGACTCGACTTCCGAGCTTTCCGGTGTCTTGGAAACTTACCAACACACAGGTTGAGTGCGGAACGAGACCGCGGAAACAGTCAACATTATGACAAGACGTTAATCGAGACTATTGAAGCGGTATATCAATAGTTCAAGCCTCAACTAGCTTAAAAAATCGTTGTCGTTCGGTTATGCCTTTGTTTTTCACGGAGTCTGGATGCGTCGAAGACGACGAGAACGAAATGTTGAGATGTTGGACGAGTATATAAACCAGCCTAGATAACTCGCCAATACAAACCATCTCAGACACAACAGCAACTTCCTCAAGCAAGACAATAACTTCACCTCCATCTACTGCTCCGGCTCAGATCATCAATATGCGCTCATTCATTCCCCTGACTGCTGCTCTGGCAGCTTTCTCCAGCGCTCTCCCCTGCACCGCTGAGAACTGCCAAGTCAACGAAATTCCCGCCGCTGTTGTCTGTGGCGGCAACGGCTACGTCGCTGCCACGAATACCCCCTGGTATAAGAAGTCCCAGGCCGAGGGCACCGTTCAGAACTGCATCAACGCCTGCCAGGGCGGCTGCAAGGCTGTCAGCTTCGACATGCAGTACAAGACATGCTATTTCTACACTTCCGACGTCACCAAGATGAAGCTCTACGGTACTTCTAGCTTCCACTATTTCGACCGTGCCTGCACCTTTGAGACGACCTCTGCGAGTGTTTGCGGTGGAAACGGTTATGTTGCTGCCACGAACACTCCCTGGTATAAGAAATCTCAGGAAGAGGGCAACATTGGCAAGTGTATCGCCGCTTGCAAGGGGGGATGCAAGGCTGTGAGCTTTGATACCCAGTACAAGACCTGCTACTTCTACACTGCTGGTGTCACCAACATGAGGCTGTATGGAAAGTCCAGCTTCCACTACTTTGACCGCGCTTGTGGCTTCGAGAACACTGCCCAGACTGTCTGTGGTCAGCGCGGCTCGGCCGGCGAGTCTAGCCCCGAGTCTTACGACTCCCAGGTCTTCGCCGTTAAGGATGAGTGCCTTGCCTACTGCCACAACGATGCCGAGTGCGAGTCTGTCCGCTTCGACACCGCGACCAAGCGATGCTACAAGTACAGCACCCCCGTGAAGGACAATGGTGTGACCTTCAACGCCGACAAGCCCGACGCCTGGTATGATGTGGACTGCTACAAGTGCACTGCTGCTGTTGTGTATGCTGCCTAAGCTCCGCCAGGAATCGGGTCTAGCTTGAGAGTCGAGGGAGGGGAGGACGCAAGAGTTTGTATAGGTATCGGGCTTGGGTATACGACGATTGACACGAAGCGACGCCAATGGATGACTGTTTATTCACAAATAACCCTTTGAAGTATTTCTGCAGTATCTATAGCTTAATTAAAACACCCCTTGCGCCGAGTTTGGATCCTTTGACCTGCACATCGTGGCTTGGTGCAGTGACTGACACTATTTTTACAAAAACACTGTCACAAGTACTAAAAGTAGAGCTGAGCTTTAATAAAGCATTATTAATTGTCATGTAGATAATTAAACTTCATCCAAAGAGGTCTAGGACATCAGGTAGGGGAAAATCGTCGAACGAAGCAAAACCCCTTCTGTGTCTAGGTAGATGGTCAAAACTCCAGGTAATGTCAAGTATCCAAACCAAAGCGAGGGTCGCAAACGATTCCAAAAGAGAGTGATGACTGAAAAGCTTCAGCAGTACCTAACAGAGACGCCGAGACTGCCCTCAATGAAACCAGTGGCACGCCGATCCTCGTACTAAGCTCCCACCATATCCGAACGTCCGACAAGTGAAGGGTTGCACTCTACTCACATGGCCTGGATGCCGTTAGCTAGTCCAATCAAAAATCGACGGGTGGTTGCGTCATCACGACTGGACCGTCATCGTTGTCATCCCATTCTTTCTGCCACTCATCGGACGGCACCCAGGCCCTCTCGCGAGCGCGGATCAGATGAGTAACATCAACCCGAGTCATGTCAGAAGACGTTTCCAAAGCGTGGCTCACCTTGATACCGGCATTGCTACTGTTAAGCATGTCCCGGAAACTGGGTCTCTTGCCCTGCTCTCTGCCGGTGTTAGCGCCGGCTTCAGCCTGAAAACCAAGCCTGCCCGAGATCTTCTGGCCAGCAGAGTCGATAAGGCGAGGCAAATACTTCTTTGCTGCATCCTTGGCGGTGTCGAGGGCCAAGGGGCCCAGCTTCTGAACGGTTGACTTCAAGAAGTCGAAGATGCCTTCGGCTTCGCCAGAGTCTTCGTGAACCGGCTTCAGTCTGGCCAGCTTTTGAGGGGGTAGAGTCATTAAAGCTTGGAGAGCTGTATCTGCTAGAACAGCACGTTTGAGCAAAACCTTAGTTTCCTCATGGTTTCCTTGAGAGGTATAGTCGGAAATGCCGGACTCGGCACCAAAGGCTCCCTGGATGGTCCGTCCCAGGCCTGAGAGAGCAGCCGAGGCAGCTTGGGAGGCAATCGGTTTAGCAACAGACACCGCCGTCTTGATAACAGGACCAAGCCAGTCAAATATTCCCTCCTCGCCCGCAAGCTGTCTGGTCGGACCCATGAGGCCCTGGACAAATGCTGCTTCCTCGACGGCAATAGCACTTTCTGGGAGATGCACCCTCAGTTCACGTCGCTGGGACTCGAACGTGCTTTCTTGCCCATAAGAGCTATATCCCCTCGCCTGTTTTTGAGTATTTACCTGGCGACCGCACTCGGCGACAACAGGAGCAAGGGCTGGAGCAAGAGAGTCAAGCTTTGGAGCGCTGATCTTCCAGATGTCTTGCATCTTTCCGACGACCTCGTCCAGCTCGTCGCTTTGGCCCGAAGACAGGACAGCCTGAAGAGCTGCTTCAGCAAGAAGAGCACGTTCGGCCGAGCCACCAGAATCAGGACCATTATCCATTGCGCTCTCGGCCCCAAAGGCTCCAAGCAAACCTCCAATAGCTGGACCAACGAAGCTTGAGCCAATGCTCGCCACCGATTTGAAGACGTCGAAGAATCCTTCCCCGGCATGATGGGCAGTACCGTTGAAGTTGCCGCGCCCATTCCAGCCCGTAGGGTTTCCGTTTACCGGATACGTGCCAGTTCCGCTTGAACTAGTGCCCTTGGCTTGAGGGTCAACAATGTGGACCTGGCCAGGGCTTCCAAAAGTCGATGCCAGACCGAATAGGCCGACAAAAGCCTCGTAGTTATTTCCATAGGCATTGCCGATTGAGTTGCCCGAGTTACTATCGTCGCCACCGCCGCCGTAGCAATGAGTTCCAATGGAGATGAGTTGGCCATTTGCCCTTCGTAGGATGGGAGCACCGGACTGTCCTAGAGTCGAAGTTAGTATCGCACTCACTCGGTTTAGTCAAGCCGGATGCTGAGCTTACCTCCATATGTAGAGACACGGTACTCGACCATATTGCGAGGACTCTCCTCAATGTTGTAACTGTTCTTGGCGTATTCCTCATACATCTGGGCGCCGTACTCGTCGCTTCCTCCGTCGGTATCCGGGAGACATTTGTCACCAGGGTATCCGACGATACCGAGAAGGGTTCCATGCCCAGAGAGAGGAGTGTTGATGTAGTTGAAGGTACGGAGATTTCCAGTAAAAGGCAAGTTGACTTGAATGAACGCAACGTCACGGGTGCGATTGTTGGCCGCCTCGATCCACTCGGCAGTGGTGATGACGTTGACACCGTGTCTGGCTTGGACCTGAGGTGTCTTGACTGAAGCACGACCGTTGTATCCGATAAAACACTTGATCTGAGTAGCTGCGCCGTACCGGTGACCCCAGTCGTAGACAACGTGGCCAGCGGTGACGAGGACATCAGGCCGAATAAGCCATCCGGTTCCCATCATCCAGACAGGCTGGCCCTTGTTCTTGTTTTCGAACCTGGCCTGAATCTTGACAATGGCTACTAAAAGTGTCAGATATCTCGTCTCCGATATTTATGGCACAGGTCAGAATGACTTACAGCGGTACTTGCCCCCTTCCTGAAGATCACCGAAATCGACCAAGGCGCGCTGATCTTCTCCAATAATGGACTCAGCATCCGCCTTTCGTCCATCGTCAGCCACGACGGCAGACTCAGTAGGATGATTGGTGACAGGAGGGGCGAGCTTCCAAGTGGCAGCACGGCCGGGCTTGGAGGAGTTGGTGAAAGACATTTTGAGATGGTTAAAAATGTGGGTTGTAAATTTGAGAAATGGTTATGGAAGTAAGTTGAAGGTACTTGTATGATTGATGATGTTGCGAGTGTGGTAAAGAACCTATGTTATCTGAGGATTCATGCATGTTTTATACTTGATCGTGGGTCCCATGTCGTCCTCTTGCTGGAAATGTCGCCTCGTTCATTCTCCTTCAGCCAAGTTACAGCACATTCCTCCCAACCCGCCCCGTGACTCCTGAGCAAGCACATCTGGGGCCAGACAGCCTCATTCATCCCATCTCTACCGTGACTAAGAAGTTTGAAAGAATCTGGAAGTCTTTCTCCAAAGGCATGCCATGCAGGGCTGCAATGAGAATTGCTTCCACTACACACCCACAGCTAGCCACAGTACAATAGTCTGCGAAAATGGATCAAGCCACGGGATTGTCCGTTTCCTTACACCATTCCAATCCTGGATATATCTCCGTGATTTCTTGGCATATGCATAAGGTTGTGATCTCTAATGGCGGTAAGGATTTATTCATTCCAACAGAGAACTCTATGATTCTGGACTCACATTATGATCCTATGCCACACAACGTGGAGAAATTTTAGGTTTGTAATTAAAAACATGGGATGTTTCATGTATGCTAGTTATTTATACTTTTCTAGAATCTACTTTCTAGACTTAGTTTCTTAGATTAAAGGGTTAAGGGTGAAATATATACTAAAGAGGGGATTAAATTAATCTACTTA
>JAADYS010002389.1:0-19544 GCA_012931995.1 Fusarium albosuccineum | reverse complement strand
AATAGCTATATGGCGAAATTACGCTATATAGGGGAATTATAGTTTTAACGGAATTACGGGTTATATCGCCCCCTCTCCAGAGGAGAGGGGGTCAGACTTTAATTCCGACCCACGTGTATACATCCTCAAACTCCTCACGCCGTGCTAAGTTCTCCTGCACCGAGAACCAAGATCTTAACCCAAACTCACACGCTGGCTTCACGAAGACACTTTTGACGAGCTATGTAACAGTTAAGCATCTGTAAATCGTGCGCACGAGCTAGGCCTCGGACATGTGTTTCGATTACAGTGGCGCCGTTGTAGCCGCTGCACCCGACATAGCCGCTCCGCGGAAACCCTCTATGAACGAACAAGCTTTTAAAACGGGCCACTTAGCTAAGCGAGATTAATTGGATCAGTACGGTCTAAATACAACTAATTTTCGAGGTGGTGTCAACTGGAATCACGTTTCATTGTACAGATATGTTAGACTAGCAGCATAGATATTGACCTACATCACGACAAACTAAACGTCTTGTCGCCAGCGCCAAGACTTACTTCAGACATCTTGGAAAAATTTGCCGATATATTTAGACCGAAAATTCTTGTGAGGGTTGTCATAACTCATCGACCAAGTATGGAAAGCTTGTAGAGATCTGCCATACACTTGACCTATGGCGATGGAGCGGGAGCCTTCACTTAAACTTGACTCATACTGTCGAGATTGCCTGCGCCTTTGATTGTTTTGCCTTGGCTGACCCTGAGTTACGTTATCTCGATGGCCCAGAGACTTTCCATTGCTTTCATACGGTAGGTCGTTAGATTGGGCACTACAATAGTCTACTTGTTACTCGCCAGTAATTAGGCAACTACAAACACCAGACCTCAGCTATGCGTAGTTGAAAGGAGCTACTTCAATATAACGTGAGTGCGTTGAGTTTAGACGTTTATTCATGTTAAAATAAGATCCGGTGATTTTGCCTAGACTCTGTCGCACTCCGCACCCAGCGTGTGCCTTGCTGCGCCACAATAGACTTGTCTGTCGGCATAAACTCCGCCACTCGGAATCCTAGCTTCAAGTGAATAAGCAGCCTGAACTGTCCCTCCACAGGTTTATTGCCTCATTGCAGCCTAATGCCTACCAACATATTGCGCCACTCTTTTCTACAAACTCGTGAGGTTCAAATCCAATGATAAATCTTGCAACTGCGTTAATTATCTATAATCATGGGTCTTTGCCAACTCTGTCTCGGTCTCGATTTCGCGTCTATCATGCGAACAGACGTCAGTGAGCGTTATCGACTAATAGAGGGAATGACAAACTGTTCTTGTACAGTCCACATGATGTTACTGTTACTTACCCCGGAGAACCTTTTGTTCCGTATCATAAGAGTCTTGACTCCTTACGCATGAATTCCAAGATTTGCGAATTATGTCGCCTCTTACAGCCCAGCATCAACGATACGATTGGCAGGCTGCAAAATGCCGGCCCAGCAACTTCCTACGAACTGTTCTTGGGCGGCCTGAAGGAGGCACAGGGATTTCAAGTCATTGCGTATAGCAAAGAAATGAAAACCTGGCGGCTTAACTGTTGGCTTGTGGGGGGGATCAGACTTTTTGTTAACGGAGGTGAGCGCATGGTCAATATGTTCCAGCAACCTTGTTTCCTTGTCCGCTATTTAACTAACATCGTAGATAGATAGCCCGTTAGCGGCAGTTATCCAGGGCCGTAAGCCGCCAATATCACCACGATCGAGAACAAGCCTCAAGAGCATCACGGATTGGCTGCACGGGTGCTCATCTGTCCATGGGCATCGCCACGTGTCCACACTTCAGCCCACCCGGCTGCTCAAATACGAGGAAGATTTACAGAAAGTTGTGCTCGGTGGCTCAATCGAACCACACGCAAAATACGCCGCTCTCAGCCATTGTTGGGGTTCCGTGCAGCCTCTCACGTTAAACTCTAAGACAGCTGAGAAACTCGGCCTGGGAATCCCGATTGGAGACCTTCCGCAGACATTTCAGGATGCGTTATGGTTGACTGGCCAATTATGTATCCCCTATCTCTGGATTGACAGCCTCTGTATACTGCAATATGATCCTGATGACTGGGCTCACGAGTCGTCCCACATGTGCGATGTATACGGAAACGCATATCTGACCATTGCTGCCACCAGGGCTGAAAACTCTATGGAAGGGTTCCTGGGCTCTAGGTTGAGCCCTACCAGCATCACCATCCCATTTCGGGCCGATGATATATCTGGCGAGGTCTCAGCCTTCCTCCTGCCACATAAGGTCGTGGCAGGTCCTACACGTGTTATGAATATGGAAGATGCGCCATTATCACAGCGTGCCTGGGCCCTACAAGAACGGTACTTATCTCCTCGAACGGTGCATTTCACCGACTCTCAGACATATCTCGAGTGCGACCTGTGTTTTGTTGCGGAAGATGGTCGCTGTACACGGGTACATCCTTTCCATGGAGGCTATGTCATCCAGCCGAACTCTGCCCAACAAGACACAGCGCAGCGTATGCGAGCCTGGCGCTATATCGTCGAGCGATACACCCGACGAGGTTTGACAGTGGAAACTGATAAACTTCCTGCCATAGGAGGTCTAGCTGCTCGTTTTCCACTCAATGAAATATCCAAAGAAGATCAGTCTGTGCCAGATAATTGCTATGTTGCTGGTCTATGGAAAGACGATCTCCTTCGGGGCATGTGTTGGGAGATTGACCAGTACTATCCCCTCGCTGGCGCGCCCAGTACTTATATGGCACCAAGCTGGTCCTGGGCCTCTGTGAAATCAGCCATCGACTACTCGACTGACTGGTTTGGTGCTATAGAGGAGCTTGCACTAGTTCAGAGCGCTGCAGTCGACCTTGGTAGTATTGGGAATGCTTTTGGTAAAGTGACTGGTGGTTGGATACACTTACCTGTCATCAAATTGCGACCATATCGAAAAGAGAGGAAGCACTTTCTTTGGTTTCGCGAAGGTGAAGCCGAGTTCCGCGTCTCAGTGAAGTGGGACTCGCCAAGATACGGCCTACCAGAGTATGACTGGGATACAGAGTCAATCGATGACAGGCTGGGTTTGGTTGCGGTACCCCTAGGATGGATCAAGAGACATATCCATCCATCAGACAATCCGGATCTTCTAATAGGGCCATTTTTCCTAATTATGGTACCGTCACAAACGAACTCGAGTCCGATGGACAATCTACCGCATTTTCAAAGAGTCGGACTGGGAACGGCACTGGGGCTACCAGACCAAGAACTAGACAAGACTGGGGTAAGGAGATTGGTGGAAGAAAAGTTTTTAAGAGATAAAGAGCAGGGAATGTTGGAGGATATCGTCGTATTGTAAAGAAATCCCACAGCACATTGGAGATGACCATTCTTTTCGACCGTCATGCTTTAGGGATTTCGGAAAACTGTGGATATAAGGTACTTAAATCGCTAGTCCGACGTGAAAGAGCCGCTCTTCCACGTTGTTGTTCTTGTAGCTTTCAAGGAAGTAAGAGTTAGCGTGAGCGGAACAAGACTAGCTTAGTATGCATCCTGTTTTCTGACTGACTCTGAATCAACAGGGATAAGACGGGATGCGTACCTCAGAACCGCAATCGCCCCTGGGTTTAACTGCATCGGCAAGTCAGAGTCAATAGAAAAGCCAATCCAGCGCTTAATAAGACAACGGAGAAGAAGTCCGTGTGAGACCTGTCGTCCTGGATTAACACGGAGAACAATGAACTGAAACTGAAAAGCTGAAGCTTGCGGAACAAGAAGAAAAAAGGCAAGGATAGAACATACAACCAGTACATTAGCAGGATATCCTCCATTCATGTGAGGCTGCTGGATCTCTGTAACTTGCGAAATGAACCTGTCTAAACGCTCGGTAACTTGTTGCATCGATCTGTAAAGAGTGGGTAAAACAGAGGGCATTAGCAACAACCCAACAAGCACAAAAGGGACACAAAGGAAAGACAGGTCATACTCCCCACCTTCACATCCATCCCTCCAGATACTCCACTCCCGCTCCTGGTCCAGCCCCTTCTTCTTCCTCAGTTCTCGGATCTCGTGAGTCTTGAGCCCCTCATACTGGCCATAATCCCACTCGGCAATATCTTCTGTACGGGTAACGTTTCCATTCGCTTCAAGTGACGGCAGAAACAGTTCAAGTGTTTGCGTCGCCCTCCTCCTTGGGCTCACAAAAACCTGCGCAAGGCGGGATGGGTCGAGGAACTTGCCAGCGCCCACAACGATTTTTGCTGTGGAGGAGACCTGTCGGAACCCCGCCGCAGTGAGCTCGATATCTGTGATGCCCGTGTATCTACCCGATTTGGCCCATTCTGTTTCTCCTAATTGCCGAAAGCATGTTATTCAAAAGCGCCATTTATGGTTATTGCTTGGGGTGGATGAAATGATTATCTTAAAAAGAGTGCCGGGGTTGAGAACTTACCATGCCGCACAAGGAATACACGAGGCGTTAGGGCGTCTTGGTCCGACATGGTCGGAACGGGTAGAACGAGCCCGGATGAAAGATAGAGGAGAAGAAGTACAGAAGCCTGATCATGCAGTTGGCTGCACCAACATAATGGAGATGCGTTGGTCCTCGGGCGGTGAGGCGTGGTAGAATTCTGCCCAATGCAGATGCTCTCTAGGTTGCATTGATAACGGCTTTGAACTCGGGCAGCATGTCTTACATTGGCTCTGTCATTGTGCAGTAGTTGTAAAAACTGCTTTTGACCAGCCGATATCGTCCATCATACTCCTCATAAGGACTTCGTACCCTCGAATCCGGCCTAAGATTGCCCTGGTCAGCTGGATGCAGGGTGCACCTAAAAGCGTTCAAACTAACACCTACAGGTTTTAGGAGGCTGGCACCTACATATACAAGGCACATAACTATTTGAACATATTCAATGTGGTCGACAAGCCATTGTTGTTAGCGAGTAATGTTTAAGTACCTATGCTACAGCCTTCTCCTTCCAACAGGAGACACCAATTGGCCAAAGGACCAGTCACACATCACGCCGCCCAGGCCAACAATGAACAGTGCGATTCCGCATCAATCTCGACGAAAACAACCGAACAAGCCCTCCACATCTTTTGCGGAAGTTGTCATGCTGAGGGGCTGTCCGGTTAACCATCCAAGAGATACCATCTCGTAGATCTGCGTCCCAAATCTCATTGCCTGGAGCGTTCTGGAACCTGCGAAAGTAATGTTCATAGCCCTGATAAACATTAAGTCTGGTTGGGACGCTTCAAGAGGTAGAGGTTAGTTTTGCCATCAGTATTGAGAAGATCAAGAGAATGGCCACACAATGCCCTTACCTTAAACGTTCTAGTTTCTCCTTTAACAGCATGCCATGATCACGAAGCGGATCATTGCCACAAACCATGATATGCGTGGGGGGCGATTTGCCAACAAGTTCATCTTCCAACAGAAGCGGATTGATAATGGGGCTGTTCTTTTCTGATACCGATGGATTTATCATGCGGGCGTATTGCTCAACCCACGAAGATGAAAGCAACGCCGAGTTTCGACATTGCACCGGAGCGGCCTTGCCATGGCGAATCTGCCCATAAGGAAACTTCTCAGGCATACAGAGCCATGGGACGGCGAGGCATTGGCCTTGGATAACTGGTTCACCCGTCTATCAGGTTGCCGTTAGCGCTGACACTGGGGTCATGTGAGTACTGACCATTCTCTCTCGGATGACGATGCTTGCGGCCAAACAAGCGCCAGCACTAATACCCATCGTATATAAACTGATATTTGCCGGGATTCCCATGTGTCCTGCATTGTGTAACACCCAGCACCGAGCATCCCAAGCATCTTGAAATGGCGCTGGAGTGGTCCACTCTGGAGCTAGACGGTAACCCACGCTGAGCACAATGAGATCGCAATCCTTGGCTAGCATGGTGCATGTGGCATCTTCTGTGGATAAAGAGCCGGTGAAGAAACCCCCTCCATGGAAATACAAGAGGACCGAGGCGTTCCGTCCCAAGGTGCGAGGGAAATACAGACGTATGGGTATTTCCACGCTATCTTCACCAACAATCAACAATGTCTGAGACTTGACGCCGTGTTTGCCCAGCGCCTTCAGTTCTTCGTCGCTTGTGGAAAACCGATGTGAGTTGATGCGTCGACGAATAGCGGGAATATCCGGGTCAACCACAGCCTCAGGTGCTGGGGGTAAGGAAAGCTTTTCCAAGAACGAGGTCCACTCTGGGGAGGGGCGAGCAAGATGACTAAAGTCGGCCATTGAGGAGCTATGTCGATAGATATTATGTTTGAGTAAAGAGATAATATCAGACATATTTCGAGATTTCTTGGCGGAGACGCTATGGGTATTTATTTTAGGGGCAAGGAGCAATATGTCTCCTTGATGACGTCTTTAAAAGGTGCTGGTGATCGTTAACAACTAAAGAGTCGGTCACATTTTCACTTGAATACCCGCGTCGGCATATTGAGCTAGTCGAACCCGACACAACTCGCCTACATGATCATGCGACCCTAGACTCGCTGTCATTCGTAGCAAGAAAGAGAAAACATGGACGGAAAAGCATGCCGTCTGCAACTTTCCACCGGGCCGTACCAATAGGAATTGACCGTTCACCACAGGCCCTGTCGGAGGCGTCGGGGTCCATTAGACACCATGAGACTACTGGTCCTGGTTAGTGCACATAGCTTTGTAGATCGTCTTCCTAAGGCAGTTGCGGTGTAGATCAGGTATCCGTTGCTGCCCCAGGTGGAAGTGTGCATATAGGCGGTTTCGTTCATGCCAGTCCTTCAGGAGGAGTCTGTAGATCAGTGAGCTCAGGCCTGGTAGAATAATATTTGCTCCTACAACAAGGTATCAGTCACTCATAAGAAGACCGTGGCCCGACAAGAGCTGACCAGGAAATGCCCGAAACGTCGAACCAAACAGAGGTTCTCGGAGTTCGGCAAGGGTCAAGTTGCGAGGGGCTAGAAAGCAATGAAAACCACAAAATCAGCTATCATTATTCGTGTCGAAGGCGGACATCGGTGTGAATCTCCTCCCATCGCGAGATCAACAACATCTTTTTACCCTGACGATATCGGACTCTGTCTCTGCCGCTTCGCCGGATTTCGTTGATGAGCGGCAAGTTCGAGTTCTGAAAACAAAAATTCGGGATGTATTCGGCCACGAGCATCCGGAGGACGGCAAAAATGCAGCCCGCACTCACTTGGACGTCTCAATTAGCGATGCTCGGTAACGCCAGCGCGATAGATCCTCAAACCACTCGCAGCGACAAGAGGACAACAAAACTAGACGGCAGAACTTATTGAGAAATCATTCCTACCTAATAAGATGTTTTGGATGAGTGTAAACATGTGCTATATGCGTGCATCTGGTCTTGGCAAGGTGAGTGCACACAACCTGCCCTTAACCTCAATCGCGGCGCGGAACTTGCAAACGTCCGCGATTGCGGGACGTCGGCAACACTCAACCACTGGCAGCGGTCCTTATAACCGCCCGCTACCACCACCAATCAGCCGCTTCTTCAGAACTCGCTGACGCTGTAATGCGCTAGCTGTGCTTGATTACAAACAGAGCAAGCAGTTGAGTGAGGCAGTACAGCGTGGTCGGACTAGAGACGCCAGGATGGCACTAATAATACATCTAACGGCTTGAAATAAGCTGACGGTTTGGAATCTTATGAGTTAAAATTAAAATTAGGTTGATGGATACGCGTGGTTGAGCTGTATATATAGAGACTCAAATCTTGCCCGACTAGGTCTGAAGTACAACCTCACTACCAACCCTTCTCTCGACCCCAGCCATGTTTTTCCCGACCTCAACTGCAGCTCTTGCTGCTGCCCTCTGTTTTAGCCAAGCCGCTCTAGCGTGTGGTGGCTGCTCTTCTTCTCATATTTACGCACGGAATGGTAGTGATGGAGGAGTCCAGGCTGCAAATATCCTCGTCAACAAAGCCATCGCATCTCTGGGCGGCAGGAAGGCTTTACAAGACCTGCATGGCATCACTTATGAGTCTAATGAGTAAGCCACCACGTCAATACGTGTTGAGACCAAACAAAGCTAATCAAAAACTAGGATTCTTCGCATCAGCACTATGATGCAGAACTACAACCTTTTCCACAGTGACCGATATGTGGTGTCCCACGGCACTCAAAACATCTCGTACTCTTTGTCAAATGGATTTTCTCAGAGGATCGATCGAAACTATCAACTCTCTGGTACGAACTTTCTCTAACAACGGATCGGTTTCGGTATCGGTTTCGGGTCTAACTTGTCAATAGACTACTTTGCTTTTGGCACGCCATCTATCCCCCCTGTGCAGTTCTCCCTAGTCATGAAGGATGGGCCCAGCGGATATGCTTGCTACAATGAGGACAATGACTTTGTGTTTGTGCCAGGAAATGTGACTGCTGGCTATACTGATTGTGAGACCCTTGGCTCCCTTGTTCGGGTATATGCTAACGTCGGTCAGCTGCGCTCGCCGAATATCTCCTATTCCAGGCACATAAGATGTCTCCTCGGCTTCTGTTAGATGTTAGTACTTCTGTTGACTGTGTGGGTATCCTGCTCATAATTATCTAGATCGAGAAGCATCGTCTCATCCGAACAACTGTTACAGTCAACAATGTCGATTTCCCTGCTGGTAAGTATAGCTTGGGTTTCCGAGACCTTGTCTAACCAGCCTCCTGTAGTGCACGACCAGAACCTTGATCTCATCATCGCATTCGATCTCAAGACTAATCTGCCTTACATTATTCGCTCCTTCGAAGATCATGCTATCTTTGGCCGAACGGAGAACGACCTGCGCCTCTTCAACTACACCGAAACAGATGGTATCCAGTTCCCTACCCAACGTCTCGTTCTCCAGAATGGTACTTCTGTCGTAGAGCAAACCGCTTTCTCAAAGGTCATTCTGAACCCGGATTTCTCTGATGACTTCTTCGAGGGGATGGAAGAAAGCAAGAGTGCTACTCCTCGCGTTGCACCCGCCAAGATTGCCGAATACTCACACGCAGAGATTGGAGAGTGGTGGACCAATGCCCTCTGGAGTGGTCCCTATGCTGGAACTTACGACAACATCACCACGGAGACGCTTGGTCCTGATCTTCCCAACGCCCACCGTCTCCTAGTCGAGAACAACCCTGTTATAGAGCATCTCATTTTGGATTTCGAGGACGGCGTCATCGTATACGAGGCACCTCCTCATCAAACAGATCTTGTGATTCGATGGATCCAAGAGAACCTGAAGAAACCAATCACCCATGTCTTTGTAAGAGCCCTACCCGCCGGTACTTGTCTGATTCCCGTCTAACCAACCAAGGCTACACACCACCACCATGATCACAACTACGATATGCACAAATATGTCGCGTTGGGTGCCAAGATCATCGCTCCCGAGGTTGCAGCCCCATACTGGAAGCAAATTCCTGGTGCTGAAGTCGTCACCTTTACGTGAGTTCTTGTGGGGCTCCGATGATGCATCTCTAACATGTCTTGATAGCGAGGATAAGCCATATATCCATTCCGATAGTAAGATGCAAGCTCGCTTTATCTGGCACGGGGAGGCTCCCCATGCTGTCGACTGGTCGTATTCCATCGTCACCACTCGCTGCCCCACAGCCAACAGCACCATGTTGGCTTACGAGGCCGATGTCTTCTCTACTCTTACCCACTTTGACACTATGCCTGCCTATTCCTGGCTCGACCGAGCTGTGTCGGTCGGCATGAGCAAAGACACCATGTGAGTGAATCGTTTTCCGTTTATCTGCGAATGTGTCTAGGTGCTAACGTCACATAGTGTCGTGCCTACCCACGGAATGCCAGTTCCCTTGTCGTTTCTCATTGATGAGATTAGCTACGTCTACCCAACTTTAGACTCGACCGCGCTCCAAGTCGGAGGCCCCAGCTGCCTGTCTTACTAGAGCCATGGCGCTAACAGTTTTCTCACCGCATGACTGTGTGGAAGAGACACAATTCAAGAGCGCTATCATGCAGGCAAGATTTGACACCTCATATTACACAGTGCTTGGTATCTTGTCTTGTTCTCACGTCAGACCCGTCATTCTTTGGCATGGTTAGCGGCGTGGAAAGTGGGGAATATGGAGGTGGGAACAGAGTCCTTGATACGCACTGCATTTGTCTATAGATAACGATTATACAATGAATTCTCTCATCTCAAGTTAGCATGCATAAGCCAACGATTCTTCCCTAGTCCTAGCAGCCTGCGTTCCGACCACAAGTTTAAGAATACTCGAGAAACGCGTCTCAGTCGCGAGACTGGATACGAAACTCACCTACCCTATACCTCCGCGCGAAGTTACCGACCGGCTGGGTCTCACCTCGAGGGAATCCCACCGCCACCGCCCCCAAGTTCCCCGAGAAACCCAGCGCTGCAGCAAGTGCGGAGACTGCGGCACGCTGAGAGGGGGAAGCCTAACTGTGAAGGTGGGCTACACGAGGGGGGCGGTGGCGTCCGCTACCAGCGGCCCGGGAGCAGGTCTCAGGCGGTGACGGGGGTCCGAGGGCGACAGGGGTCAGCTTTGGGCCTAGACTGGTGAGCAGAGGGTTGCTGATTTGCTCGCTGTTTTTCCCCGCTTCGGCCAAGCATGTTACGCTTCCTCTAAGCGACTAGTGCAAGGTGGATGAGAGGCACAGAGGGCCACACGAGCCCAGACTGTCGGGTGCGGCAATTCCATTGTTGTCCTCCCGTCTGCCAAGTTTCCAGCTCGGCGTCCAGAAAAACAGACCTGGTGCGGTCAAGCGTGTCGAACCAACAGAAACTTTGAGGGCCAATCGCTGCTGGCAGTGACGAACTCTATGCCCTGACTATCGACAGAGTGGCCGTGATGGCCTCAAACAACCACGGAATCCGGGTCAAGGGCCGGTCCGCAGCTAGTTCTAGATCCGGAGCGATCGAGACGCGGAAGAGGTGCCGGCACCTTCGGCTGACCTACTTGAGGCAGTGCTCCGGTGTTGGTCCAAACGGCAAGTCGTGGAGGTAGCAGCATATGTGGAAGGGCAGGACAGCAATGCCCTGCGTTGCAGCCGTGATGCAACTGTACACGACAACAACGAGCTTCGGGAATGCCGCCGGCAATAGGACGGACGGCATTCTCGCCGTCCAATTTAATCGAAACCATATTCCCTGAGCATAATTGAAGTTTTAGGTAAGAGACAAGGCCAAGAAGGCTCCATCATCGACGAGAACGACTCCGCCACGAGGGACTAAGACACGGGAAGGCCCGGACCGCGAGGGCACGATTGCCTTGACGGCTGACCTGGCAGAAGAGATGGCTCACTTTGGCATCCACTCGGCTGAAACTGGATCAGACCAGAGGACCATATAAACAAAGTTTGATCGACGCTGGTTCCTTGAAAAGGGATGGTGATGACGAATCCAAACCGACTTGCAGCAGACCCAACACACTGAAGGGTCTTGGGAGAGGGCCTAGTGCTGCCGCACAGGTCATCAAGTGGACAATCCAGAGAACAGGGTCAAGGGAGCTGCCAAAGTGAATCATGACACCATCATGATGCAGAAGACAGTCTGCTGGGATCTATCCATTGCCGACAGGACCAACATACATATGGAATGACGCTAAGTACCTTGAACCCGGAAGCGACATGGCAAGCGATAAAGCACCTCCCCTCAAGAGTGCAGAATGGGACGATGGTCGCGGGCAGGGCCCGACCGAAGAAGCGGTGTGGAAGCATCTTTTGGCCAGGGGTGATGCACTTGTTCCCTTCGTGCCGAGACGAAGAGTAAATACCGGAGCAGTGGAGGAGCGCCAAGAGCAAGAAACCAGAAGGCAAGACTACATATCACAAAGTTGTATGAGGTCCGGCAGATAAGGTATCAGCCAAGTACCGGTCACTCCCGACGACGAGAAACCCACAGCCCGGCAGAGAAGCTGTTCCCTGTACTGTGGTCCGTACCCACTTGGCATTGCAACCACGAACCCTCCCCTCGGAACTTTGTCAACACTGAAGCACGGGGGATTGCTAGCGTCCACGCTATGGGACTTCGCTTATTTGGCAGCATCCGCCGCTAACCTCGAGGGCTCCCCAAAGCGGCCGCACGGAACTGCATCAGGATAAAGATGCGTGCTGCCCTCGGGCCAATTGCGCGAGCCATGTTACCATGTGACCCGTGAGCCAGCTAGCGATGCAGATCGTGGCTTAAAGTCTACCGGTACTGTAGATTATCATCAATTGGTTCGATTGGTGCTCGCTGAACAAACAGTGTGACAACACTTGGTTGCACGTTTGAGGCCATTGACAGACGGCAACTCAAGCCTCTCGCTCAAGCCATCCTGTCACCGTTCTGGTCTCGACCACACCCGACCCCCTCGATAGATCATCTCCCCCTCACAGACGGTACCGAGCAACTGGCATGGATCATGATGCCTGCTCACGGACTGTCAATGTGGCCGAGAACCGAAGGTGGGAGTGTTGGAGGATACAGGACAGGGTTTGCGTCGAGGTTACATCGGTCCCGGTAGTCTGGATGAGTTGGATTGCATTGCGCCATTTCTATTATTGGCTGGCAATTTCCCAGAGGCCCCATAGCGAGAACCATATCCAGAAGCATCGCCGATACAAGCCTCGGTATAAAGCTTGGACCTTGACCTTAGCAGTCGTTCGTTCTGGACGCTAAATAGGCTCGGCTACCTTTAGGGTTCAGAAAAGCCACCTTTCTCGTATTGTCCATGCCATTCTTGAACCTTTCAGGGTAAACATCTTCAACATGATCGAAAAACTGTCACACGTCGTCTCGACCTATCCACCCGGTCTGATTGAACTGGGTGGAACAATGCTCTCTCAGATATCGCTGGTGATCTTTATGGGAGCGTACTTGTACAACACGGCACCGTCCAAGCAATACAAAGAAGTCCTAGCCGTAACGTTTCCGGTCACATTCCGAAATTTCGCTTGCGCGTTTTCCACCAACTTTGTCCTTTTGCAGACCGTGTCTTGGTACAAAGGACTCGGATTCTTGGGGTGGACTGTCTCCGAGTATAGATTCGACAACCTGCCGCTACACAGATTCATCCGAGAGTTCATCGGGTCAACTCTAGTCTTTGAGGTTCTCTTCTACGTCGGCCACCGAGCGCTGCATCACCCTCGAATTTACAAGTACATCCACGATGTCCATCACAGCTTTGAGACAAAGTACTCTGAGCACGTTCCCTTCGGAACCTTCTACACCCACGCCGTCGAGTTCGTCTATGCCTATCTCTCCGTCGTTGCAGGAGCAGCTGTGCAACACAGCCACATAGGCTCGCTGTGGTTTACCGGTATTGTTTCCAACACTGCAACCATGTATCTCCACACCGGCAGAGATATCCCTGGCATCATGGGACACGAGCTACACCACTCCCGACCGAAGCACAACTACGGAGCGCTTGGAATTTTGGACTATCTTTTCGGAACTCTCTACATTGAGAAGCCAATTGTTGACAAGTCAATCATTGACGATGTGACGGCGGAGAAGCCGAGACAGTCAGCGTCGTTCTGGTAATTCTGGGATCAGAGATTTTAGCGATGATGTTGAGAGGGAAAAGTAGGAGTTTTGCTTGGAGCGGTTCGATTGTCAAATTGCGTTTGCGGCAATGTACGATATTCTTAACGACCTATACTAGCGGATGTGGCTCCTGTCCTTTCAGTTGGGAAGCCTTAGGATGACAATACCCTTCTAATTTTTATTCATTGAACGAACTTGAGAGCAAGACACCTTGCCGGGAATGGTTGCCACCTGCACCGTCTTCACCCTGAGAGGAAACCTTCTGTAGAGACTTGCTAGTTTCAACGGCGACTGCACCCAACCGCCTTGAGTATGGACAATACCACAACTTGGTGGGTGCAAGACTCGACCAGGGACGGGAATGCCGATTTGGTCTGCATCAAGACTCGTACCATCAATACTTGAAAAATGGATATCCGTGTTTCTCATCTGGCCCCTCGGTATCAGAAGTTTGTCCGTCAGACCGGCACATGTCCCGGCTCCGAACATAATGGTGTCTGGACCCTGTTCGAGAAAGGCGATCTAGTTGCCTGTACTGGACTAAGACCGGGGACGTCGGACCAGACCAACTCGAAATCCTTGCTGCATTAGTAAAGTCTGTCCGGGAAAACACGTCACCGGCATTTATATTAGTTCCTGCTAGAGGGTGACCGGACGTGGCTGATAGCGCATTGCGTCTGCGAGAAGCTCCCTGTCTTACCTTTCATCAAATCTAGGTCTACTGATGCTAGCAAAAATGAAGTCGGTGTCAGTGAAGTAGGGAGACCAGTATAGGCTCTTCATGAATACCTATAGGTACCTTGGGCTCAAGTGTGTATTGCAACCCTCGTGGTGCCGATCTGGAGGGCATTGATGGTACGTGTCGTGAGGGCACCCCTGACCTCCGCATAACACTGAGTAACATCAGGGGCTCGTTCACATGATCCGGGAAGAGCTTTGCGGGGTCGAGTCACCAAGAGAAAGCTTGCAGAGTTTCTTACTTCCGCTGGGCTTCTCAAGTTGAGTGGAAATTGAGCAACGGAACCGTTTGATCTTTGGGGCCACATAGTCAGCGACGACGGCCCTCTGGCTCAACCCATTCCAGTGCGGTGTTGCCGCGATTTTACATTCACTACGTTGATGAAACACACATTATATTTGGTTTGCTTTGCTGGCTTCCCAACCCTCTCCACGATCCTCATAACAGACTCTCTGGCCTCAGCTCGTTACACCTGCCCTTGAACTCCTCTATATTTGTGAAAGTTGGGTCAATGCTTCGTTCGTATGACAATTGGCCAATGTAGGATCATAAACATGAATTTTGAGTCTTTCATTATCTACAATCGGGGTGTAATTGCTGCTGATCCCGCATAGGGCGAGCAAAGTTGACTCAAGTAGGACCGACAGGTCTCTACTCCTGCATACATCTTCCTCCAAGGCCCCTCTCAATCCCGTCATTCAATTCCTTTTTGTTATCTTATGAATCTTTTCGTTCGCCTGGAGCTACAATATGTTGCCTATCATCACGCTCGGTCTGATTCTCCGTTGGCCCCTTTGAGGCTAATTGCTACCCTCTCATGGATGCCTCGCTCTAACGCAACCCTTGACCTTATCAGGCATGTCTGCCAACAGGGCAGTCACATACGGACTCAACGATGCTGTCCATTCCATTCATGTATCCAAAGGTAGGTAGATAACCCAAAAAGGTGGAGCAGGCTACTCAACACACCTGATTTCGTTATCAAGTACCTGCTCGGACGAACGGAAGCATTGGATGATAAGAACTGCTAGGGTACCTAGTAGAGGGAACTCGGTAGCGGGAATAGTTGGGGGTGGAAAGCTGCCGAAAGAGCGGTGCACGCTGTTGGTTGTCTGATGTTGGTCCAGATGAGTAACCGATACCACCCGTTTAGCTTTATTAGCAGGGATGTTATAGAGATGGCCTCCACTTGGCCTTGGATAGTGCCCTGAATTGATCATCTATCAAATCTGACCATTCTAATGCCAATTTCACAGTTCTCCGCTCCCTTCGGTTGGATTTCATTTTCCGGGTCTTCACTCAGACTATTGCTGTTGGTCAGTTTATCTCATCAAGGGCCGGGATTCAACAATAACAAAGAACACAGAATCTCAAAACACGGTAGCATCAGAACCAACAATAATGCAGCTGTTCCCATTCAGACGTAATAAATCGTTATGAATTTGATCATGACAAATACTGAAACAGCTGACTTATTTATCACCAAGTCATAGCCTTCCCGTCGAGCATCGCTGGCTTGGTAACTAAAAAGAAAGTTCCTAAAAATAGACGTCGCGGCTTACGAAAGGTTGCCGACTCTTCGGGGTACGAAGAAGGATCAACCTCTAGTAGGGCGATCCCAATACCTCTAGAATCCTCTTAATATAACAGACTCCACATTCGAATTTGATTGTCGTCTCATGGCCAATTGTGACTACAGATTGCAAGAGGCAACCTCATATACCTAGGATTGCACCAACTATGATCATTTCCGCTTCCACGCTTGAGATTCTGGGAGCCTTCAATCCCTCAAACATATGCACCAGAATTGTTTTCTTACAACCATAGCCAGAATAGGTTTGCCAGAAAAGGGGTCTCGGCACCTACCCTAAAGTTCTCGCAAAATCATTTGGTTCCTGAGCTGTAAAGCCTTGCAAACCAAAGGGAGGATCGGGATAAAGATCCCTCCCTGAGAGGGAAATCAAAGTTCAGTTCTGGGGCGAAATAATTGTGAGAGCTTGTGTTGTTTTGTCATCTACCAAAGTTATCAGTCAGAGAGGAAACAGTTATTTTGTGTCTATTGCGCACCCAAGCCTCCTGGATCATACTCCGCCAAATGCACCTTACCGATAGAACTTGACACTAGTTCATATATGTCAGGTAGATTGATTACGCAGATGAGGCTCAATTGATCAACCGTTTCATCGATTAGCTCCTTGTCAGTGGAAAACCTCGGCCGTGTTAAGGTGATTCAGCCACACGTACATGTGGCTTTGCGGCCTCTCCCGTGATAAGCCCGGCCGGACCTTTTGCTCCACTCATCACTGACAGTGGCCGTGGCTGAACCACCCTTGGGCGACACCAGTTCCGAGCCATTCTGCAACTCGGATGCCATGAAGTCATGCCTACAAACCACAAGACCTATTATGCAACGCTCCCGTTATCGGGCGAGCCAGTTACTTCGCCCGATGAGTCTCAACTGTGGCACTTGCTTGAGCCGTTGGCGGATCCACGCAGCCTGGAGCCGTTGCCACAGGGAATCGCGACTTTTCATCTGTCCGAGAAGCGTTGCGGCTTGTTTTTGAAGGCTCTTAAGGAAAGGCCGGCTCTCTGGGGCCTTGTTGACGACAAAGTACGGCACGATTATGACCCGAGCAAGGAATATCTCGTGGTCCAGACGCCCTCGAGCCTCCACGATTATTTGACCTCTTTTATCGCAGAACGGATCCAAAACCAACTTCGCAAGGCTTCTGCACTGGGAGCCGATATCTCTGGCTTCGTTGACAAGCTAGTCAACGGGCGCTCATCTTGAATTTTCCTAGACGGAAACCTGTCAGACCTACAAGGTGCATGTTCAACGATGTCGAAGCGGGAACCAGATGGTCAGTTCGGCCATCTCAATTCACACCATCCGGGAGTAGTCCTCGAGTTATCTTATTCACAAGATGGAAAGAGTCTCAAGCGACTGGTCGGCGACTACACCTTGCGTTCAAATGGTGGCATCAGAGCAGTCATCGGCATTGACATAAACTGCTCTGGAAAAGAGTCAACCATATCACTGTGGCGGCCGCGTTATGTGCAAGAAGAAGGGGAGACACTTGGGATACTGGAAATTGCCCAGGAGGTCGCCTCCGATGTAGGTGGTATACCCGTCCAAGCGAACCAAGCTGACGCCACAGAGCCGTTCCGCTCGTCAGACGGATCGCCTGCCAACCCAAAATCCTTGTTGAAATTGACTCTTCACGACTTTGCGCTGAATGACTTGTCCTCCAACGTGGATGCTGTCGTTTTGGCGATTCCTTATGAACAGTTTTATGAGGACTTGACGAATGCTGAGACGATGCCCTCTCAACGACAGCATGATCAAGGAATTCGATCAGATCGAAAGATTACAAAACGGAAATGCCGCTCGCAATCTGGACTATCGCGCCTAGAAACGCAAAGGTTGAAATTGTCTTACTGGCTGACGTATCCGTCCATTTCCGCGCACTATGTAATGAGATCTGGGGGGTTATCTGAGGATCTTCAACACCTAAAAAGGAAATCCCAAGTCAGGAGAACCGCTGTTCCTGGCAACGCTGATGCAGACCAAAGCCGGTAGCCAGTTCTATTCCCCCCATCGTCAGTTTGCCATATTCTGACTGAAATTCAGCAGAGTTGTTATTGTCCCCTCCAATGCAGGGGTCCCGAATGTCAAAGGTTAAGACCGGAGAAATGGATATTGTGTAAAATCCCTACTGGCTTAGAATGGTAATGACGACCCCCCTTTCTCCCAATTCAACACTCGTTATCATCGCCACCACCCATGGACGACACACGAATACAGAATAAGGTGCATGGGGTATGATTCGGAAGCAGCCGGAGCTCCGGTACTGTGGGGTAATAGACGATCAAGGTTCCGGCCCGTTCAACGGATCGCGTTCCGGGCGGGGTTGGCTCAATCATGCCCGGAAACGGCACCCTTTCTCCACGAAATCTACAAGATTCATTGCCACTCAGGCTTGGCTATCTCGGTCGCTAGCTAGATCTGCCGATGGCACACGTCGGCCGCAGAGGATTACAAGCAGGGATTCAGGTAGGAAGAGAGTTCACGTGCATTGAACACACGCTCATCGGTTTCCGGATGGGTAGTGTTGCTATTTAAGGCGTAATATGCGTTAGCATGGAAAGGAATACTAAACTAGGGTTTCTGTGTTCTTTAAGCTGATCTGTGCAATCATTTCATCAACGCTTCATAACCAGGCTTCTGTCTCTAGTTCAACTACTTACACGAGTAAAGGGACCGGCATTACTAGCTATGGCTTCGCCCCTGCATTATTCCCTGGCCTTCTTAGGTCTCCTGTGCTTGTACATCGGTCAATCAATTGTATACAACCTTTATCTCCATCCTTTCAGAAAACACCCTGGCCCCTTCTTGGCCAAGATCTCTAGAATCTGGAGTAGACGTGCCAATCTTCAAGGCCTCAAGTACATCAAGATACATGAAGCTCATCAAAAGTATGGTGAGTCAATCAAGGCATGTTGAATGGGTGATAGATGAGAGAATTAACCATTGCATAGGACCTGTGGTACGAATTGGACCGAATGAGCTTTCTTTTGCCGACCCCTCCGCCGTTGCACAAATTTACACAACGGACAGTTTCCAAAAGGAGGAGTCTTTTTATGTGTGTATTCTTTTTGTCCTATTTCTTGAAGTGACTTCTCACTAACTGGTGCCTTGTCAGTTTTCTAAAAGAGGGTACGAAGAAGAGCACCTGTTTAGTTTCCGGTAAGGTCATCTTCCACTGACGAAAGAAGAGAAGAGCTGACCACTGGTCACATCTATCAGCAACCCAGCAGCGCACCGTCAACGTCGAAAGCTACTGTCTCGAGGCTACTCCCAAGGAAGTCTGTTGGCTGTTGAAAAAGAACTTTCTGCCAAAGTACAGACGTTTCTCAACATACTCCGTGACGAAACTGTAGATGGGGCCCCAGTCGACATATACAGCCGAGTTCATCTCTTGTCATTTGATGTAGTTTGTACGAATAGTATTAACTCACTTTGTTGGCGGGGACAACAGGGCTAACAGTTGGCAGACCGTCTACTATTCGGAGAGGACCCGAAATCCCTAGAATCGGGAGGGGAGCACAAGGTCCTGTCCTACTTTAGGGCCTGGAGACCTATCTTTATCTATGTGAGTCTTATGGATTGACACAGGCATGTTGTTTGGTGTGGAAGAAATACTTATATGCAGGTATACAGAAAGAGTTCTGGCTAGTACTAGAGAATATCGGTATTATTATATTTAAAGTTGAAATATTACTAATAAAAGTTA
>JAADYS010002388.1:0-16426 GCA_012931995.1 Fusarium albosuccineum | reverse complement strand
CTATCTATAGTAAGAAAAGCTTAATTAGAAGTTAAATTAATAGTAGCGCTGGTGACTTAGGAGTTGCCTATACTGTTGTCCCGCTAGTGCGGGGCTATTGCAGTTTACTAGAATAGAGCGCCTATAGATGTATTTCCACGAAATTATTATGTGTGGACCATTCACGAGAGATAACATGCCTATCGATGGCCAGATACGCTTCTGCGGCCTTTTCAAGTTACTACGAAGCAGCTTCAATAAAAGTGACGTTATACGGTATCTAGGGCGCAAGGTTGACATGTGACAATTTCGAGAATACTTCCTTCCCTGTCGTGGAGAGCTTTCGCGATGAGAAGTCGAGTACTGTCAAGTGCCAACTCTTGGATCAGCGTAGAATCGGCATACGGTACAACTTTAGAAGCCGGGAACACGCAAGCTGTTCTCCACTCCGTTCGACCAGCCTCGCGCAGCTTGATCCTTACCTGGCGTGAGAGCCGTTATATATCGCCGCAACCTTTCCCAGGGCTCCGCGGAGAGAGCTGTTCATACAAGCTGAGTTGGGCAATTGACGTAATTGCCAAGCAATTGAAAGGATTACTTCAAAGGCCAACCAGGCTACGAAGGGTACCTCAACCACCGTTTGCAGCCCTGCCAGAGATCCTATCAGACGGAGGCTACCACACTATCCTCTCTGGCAAATGGCACCTTGGCCTCACAAAGCAGTTTGCGCCCCGCTCTCGAGGTTTTAAGAAGAATTTTACCTTTCTTCCCGGGTCGAGGAATCATCATGCCTACGAGCCGCAGCTGGATAATGCCGATGGCTGGTTCTCAGCGCTGTGCACGGATGGACATTGGATGGAGGGCGACACCTTTCTCGACCACCGGACAGACTTGCCTGAGGATTTCTTCTCTACAGTGACCTTCACGGATAAGTTGTTGGATTTCTTTAAGACAAGGATATATGAAGAGAAAGAGCAGCATTTTCTTTGCCTGCCTGCCGTTCACAGCTCCGCATTGGCCTTTAAAAGCCTCTAAAGAAAGGATAGCGAAATATGGTAAGAGCCTTCTCCGGCGTCCAACGGCCGGAACGTTCCACTGACAAGTGAACTGAGGATAGCCGGCAAGTATGACGAAGGGCCAGATGTTCTAACACGGCGTCGTGTCCAACGACTCATCGAGCTGGGCCTTGCATCACAGGACGCCAAAACCCCCCCGACCCATCGCGAGGGCCATGACACCAGAATGGAACGACCTATCACCAGATGAGAAGAAGCGATCAGCCAAAACAATGGAGATCTTTGCGGCTATGGTGGAACAGATTGATGAGAACATTGGAAGAGTGACAGAATATCTTAAGGAGACTGGAGAATTGGACAATACCTTTGTCCTCTTCATGTCTGATAACGGCGCAGAGGGAGCAGCCATGGAGGCACTGCCAGTATGTTAAACTACAACCCCCCTTTCCCCTACCTTTCTTGCTAATGGTGAGTTTAGATCATGGGTGGTCCTCAAACGATTGCGAATATCATAGAAAAACTACGACAACAGAACTGAAAACCTGGGCAATAAGGATTCCTTTATCTGGTACGGCCCACGTTGGGCCAATGCCGGAACTGCACCCAGCAAAGGCGTCAAAGGTACAGTTTTCGAAGGAGGAGTCAGATGTCCCTGCATCATCCGGTGCCCTCCCCTACAGCCACAAGCCGGCAGCATCAGCAACTCATTCCTCACTGTCATGGATATCCTGCCGACAGTCCCAGAGTTGGCTAGACTCAAGCACCCCGGGACCACATATCGGGGCCGTGAAGTTGTACTCCCACGTGGCAAATCTTGGGTGCCTCACTTAGCTTCAAGTAGGGCTGATGACGTATCCATTCACGACGAAGATACCCATATTCATGGCTGGGAACTCTTTGGTCACAGAGCAATTCGACAAGGGAACTGGAAGGCGGTTTGGGATCCCAAGGCGGCCAAGGAGGAATGGCAATTATATGATCTTGCTGAGGATCCAAGCGAGCAGAATGATGTTGCAGATAAACATGCAGAGATCTTGGATAAGCTGGTGGTGTTTTGGGATCAGTATGTAGCGGAGACAGGCATGATTCCGTCGCCGGCGTTTTAGACTCTTCACTAGATCATTAGGTGGCATCGGAGGTTTATATGAAAGTCATATTACTTGCTCACTGGTATCGTAGAGTATTAAAAGAGTATCTTGAAACAATTTCCACCAACAGCCCCACCAGTTTGTTTGCATGGTCAGTAATGCCCGTCAATCAGGTTCTCATGAACTCTTCTGAGGTGCCGGAGCAGCTTGTGCCGGAGGAGCTTGCGCTGGAGGAGCTTGTGTGGGGTTTCCGTAGCTGGTAGGCACATCAGTCCGTATCTGGGGCCCAAAAACTTGTATAGGTCCATCATAAGGCCTCGTCACAACCCTCGCGTTGCAATTAGAGCAGTAGTGATGGGTATGCTCGAACCAACCCGCCGCAGCGGGCAAGCAGACGAGACAAACACAGATCAAGCAGCATAGAATTGACATGACACTGCAGTATGGATCAGTCTGAGTATGCTACCATTGGGCGCCGGGGTTCTTACACTTGTGTTCCACTTCCTTCAGTGTTGACCTTGGTCATTGTCCGTCTTTGGCAGAATGGACAGTCAATCCAGGCCGGGGACTCTCCCAGCATATGGAGAGGCGTTACTCGCTCGACATCTGGAAGCGCTTCAATCTTCAAGCCTGGTTGGGGAGATGGCGCGGTCGCAACGTAGGCGGGGGCTGGGGCAACAGGCATGAGTTTATCTCTGGGCATTGTTAGCGAGATTAGACCTTCGAGTGTTGGACTTGGCTCACTCTGCTTGGATCATGTTTTGCGGCATCGACTTGGGCGGCGCAACGCCCGTGGTTTGTACGGTTTCAGTGGTAGAGCTCATGGTGACGGCTTGCTTTAGACTACAATTGACAACACGAGAGAGCCTCAATCGGAGATGACGCGAAGTATTTAACTCGGGTGCCTGATCCGAAAACAGAACTCGCCGCCCCCTTGCTTTCAATCATGCATGTGAGCCTTGCAAGGAATGTCGGGCATAACGCTCCGACTGGGCTGATACGGCCGACAGCATCTTGGCGTTCGCCCAGCTTGCCCGTTACGACCCTTGCACAGCCTCCTCCGCAAGGAACACAGCCCCCAATGGGCGTCTCAGCTCGACAAAAACTGTGGCTTCCATTGGCACTTGTTCGATGGGTTGCATTCATTCTATTAATTGCACTCACGTGCTCATCTGGGGCGTAGGGCCAAGCGACCTGGACCGGGGATGATCCTCCAGGTTGAGAATCCCTCGTTCCACTTAAAGTGGGCTATCTCAGCCAAGATAATTCTCGGCGATTGCCATATATCGATGGTTAGGCATGAACTCAATCCTCAATAACCTAACCCGAAATCATGCGCCTGCTGAAGACATCTACCATTGACTCTCCCTCAGGGTTGGAGATAGTCGACGTTAACCCAAACTCCATCCCGCCATATGCTATCTTGTCGCATACTTGGACCAATGAAGAGGTAATCTATACCGATATCATTGCCAATACCGCCAAGCAAAAGAGCTCTTACCACAAGATCGAGTACACATGTCGGCAGGCAATTGCTGATGGCTACGAGTACGCGTGGGCTGATAACTGCTGCATCGACAAGCGCAGCAGCGCAGAGTTATCAGAAGCAATCAACTCCATGTATGAGTGGTATAAGAGAGCCGAAACATGCTATGCATACCTCACAGACTGTCCCGGAGATGTTGATAAATCGACTCTAGACTCTGGAGAGTCTCCATTCTTCAACAGTCGCTGGTTTACTCGAGGCTGGACGCTCCAAGAATTGGTTGCCCCTGCTAATCTGACCTTCTTTGGCGAGAAATGGGTCACGATAGGCGAGAAGAAAACGCTCAGCAAGCAATTGGCCAATATCACTGGTATTGATGAGGACATCCTGACTGGTACACTTCCTCTCGAATCGGCGAGCGTGGCCAAGCGCATGTCCTGGGCAGCTCGTCGCCAAACAACACGACTCGAAGATGTCGCTTATTGTCTGATTGGACTATTTGGTGTCAACATGCCGATGCTATACGGGGAGGGTGATAGGGCATTCCTCCGGTTGCAGGAGGAAATCATGAAGCAGTCCGACGACCAGAGCCTCTTTGCTTGGGTAGACTCGGAAGCTGACCCGAACACTCACCACGGTCTCCTCGCCAAATCACCCGCTAACTTTGAGTACTCCAATTCCATTCTCCCTTACCAAGACTGGGAGCCAAGAAGCCCGTACTCAATGACCAATCGAGGCCTACAGATCGACCTTCACCTGACTCGGAGAGAAGATGATATCTTTGTCGCCGCCATCGATTGTCCATCACCTCCAAACTACGAAGACAACAGCTTCCTCGCTATATACCTACAGAAAGTATCGGATGGTGACGAGCAATATGCTCGTGTCAGAACCAACCAGCTCGCAAAAGTACACGAGCGCGGCAACATACGTTCGATATACATCAGACAAGACGCCGGCATCCGACAGCACGCAGTCCAGGGTGTATTCCCCAACCATGTTCTCCAACTGCGAAAGGGTCCCGCTACAACTGTATACACCGCTACCAACATCGCCTTCTCTCCAAAGAGTGTCGGCGGGTTTGAACCTATCACCTCGTCCAGAGGCTCACCGCGCGAATGGGTCCCAGAGAAGTGGAAGTTGACCTATAAAGCCAACAAGGGAACTGATCAACTCACCTTGGGTATCGTCTTTACGCGCACTGATGGTGAAAGGCTGCTGGTAATGATTGGCTCGGCCGAAGGGCTCAAGGTGGCATTCGACGCTGTAGAGTTACCTGTCTCTTTCAGAATGGACGACGGCGACAGCTCAAATGTAATCAACGCGCCATCATTTGAAGAAATGGAGTCGTCATTCATGCCCACCCTCGCAGGCGAGTATGTGGAGCTAGTCTACCATAGAATCCGAGTCGATGCACAGCCAAAGGTGCACAAGTCGGCCAAATACTTCTTCATCGACATTGACATCGAGGCTATCGGCGAATCGTCACGGATTGTAGAGGCGATGAAGCGAGCTTATCAGATGGCCCTGCAGGAGACTCAAGAGCTCGAACCGAGAGAGAAGCGGGAAGAGAAGAAGATGAAGGAAAAGAAGGGCTGGCGTCGATTGCTATCTTAATCTACCTAGGTACATGACAGGTTTTCTCTCCAGAAGTATATAACCATATAACATCCAATCATGCAATGACACTCGTTTCGAGATCCAGTCCTATTCTGTCAGGTCTTTGTAGCCCCTGGTTTTCCCAATTCTCCATCGCCTGCTCAAATAGCACCGCCTGCTCTTCCCTAGCCGGCATAGGATTGCCCTTTCCTCTCCTCAGTCGACTGTCCATCGTCTCAGTAAGCCCAGCCTCCACATCTATATCATCCATCACGTCCTGCTTGAATACGTAGGACCGGGTCTCGCAGTTCTGCCATCCCGTCCCAGGGTTCAGCCATGAGTCCTCCCAATCATCGGTAAGATAGTGCAGGAAACCCCCGTGCGTGACGAGCGCAACTTGAGGGTCTGTATCGCCTTGCTCGATCAGTTGGCGGATCTTCTGTCGGATAAAAATGCGGACGTCGCGGGCGCGGGCTGCTATGGCGTTACTTTCTGGACTGTATCGAGTCCCTAAAGCTTTCACGTTCCAGCCGTCCTTGACCAGAGTGAGGTGGACGGGCCACTTGCTCTCGGCTACCACTCTGCAGAGGTCTGATGGATCGGTTCCAACGTCGCACGGGTCATCCGAGGTTTCTTGAGCGTCAGGGATGGCAATGATCTCAGGGTGGCACTTGTTGCTGGCCGTGAGGGCTGGTTGAAACAACAGATAGGCAGATTGGAGTGTTCGGCAAAGCGGAGAAGCAAGAATAAGAGATATCTTTGACTGGTCTGAGAAGGCCGTCTTCCGCAAAGCCATGTTCTGCTCCTCCCCCAAGGGAGTCAGGCGAGGATCAGGAAGAGTGTAGCATCCGGCGCCAACGTTGTGAAAGCCCTGTCCATGACGGACACAATGTATCACTGGTGACATTTGTGAGATGTGTAGAGGTAGAAAAGACTTGTTCAGTAGAAATGTGTGGTATAGAATGATGCAAAGAGTCTGGCCACTGACAAGATTGCAGTTCATAGGATATAGACACAGGCCTAGGAGAGGCATAATGAAGTTGACAAATACATCCAGTACTAGACTACTAAATAAACCTGAATTTCCGCTGACAAATGCTTGCCTCAACACAAGCCGGCAATTGATCCATCTTCGGAATCCATCGATGACCGTATGGCATTAAAGTTTCCGAGATAATAGCAAAAGAAATCCACGGTTTCGCAGGGCGCAAGCTTCGATGCGAGGAGGATGTGGATCTTAGCATATCGCGGATAAAACTCAAACCAATCAAGACACTGGAAGATCAGTGGTAGTTAACCCCAGATAGGCAGCCAAGATGCAAGTCGTACGTGTGTCAAATAACGCCTCTCTTTAAGACGAGCAACGCCTGGATACTGTATCGTTAAACCTCTGCAAATTGGCCCATCCCTATGGGGCTGATTATTGATAGCTGATTGGTTCGCCTGCAGCCAAGCTCTCGACGCCTATCCACAGTGGCCCACCCTGGCAAACATTCTGCCAATCAATAAGCGCGAATATTGATTTGACAAGGGCAGAGGGCCCCATAGGGATGGACGAATTTGCACAGGTATTGTAGTATTCCCAGGCTGACAAACTTTAGGAGATGGGCTCAGGCTACAGTCCAACCTCAATTGTCCGAAAATTCGTATCTTCAGTTGTTCTGATTACAAATGTAGTGATTATTTTGCAAAAATTTGTATAAGATCTCTTGCACTGGCCTTTTCATAGCCCGGCCTCTGCTAATTACACATCTCTGCATATTCAGTGGCCGGTATTCGACAGACAATGACAGACCCATCATTACCTTCATCACCGCCACAGCGGGTTCCCAGCGGCACCTCATCAACATCGAATACCCTGTCGAGAGAATGTAGCCCCAGGGCTGTGCCTCAAGTTGCCAATCCCTTACCAAACGACACCGCAGTCGACGAGTCCCTCCAAGCACGAATCGAGCGCCTCGGCCGCGAACGCCCTCCGATCTTTACAACCCGCTGCAGCGAGATAATCTTCGTCTTCAGCATCTCCATGTCCCAATTCTTAACAGAATACTTCGTCTCGGGCTTCACCGTCATCCTCCCAACACTGATCACCGAGCTCGATATCCCGCAAGCAGCCAGTGTGTGGCCAGCGGCCGCCTTCTCCCTCGTCGTGGCCAGCGCCTTGCTCGTCTTTGGTCGTCTGGGCGACATGTGGGGAGGGTATCCCGTCTTCATATGGGGTCTTGGCTGGCTTCTTGTTTGGAGTATAATAGCCGGGCTCAGCATCAATCCGCTGATGCTCGACTGCTGTCGGGCTCTGCAAGGGCTGGGAGCTGCGGCATCCTTGCCCACCGGAGTGATGCTCATGGGGTCGTTGTATCGTCCTGGGCCACGAAAGAATCTCGTCTTTGCAGTATACGGCACTTCAGCGGTATTTGGTTTCTTTGGTGGCATTCTCATGGCAGGGATCGTCGGTCAATTCAAGCGCTGGGGTTTTTACTTTTGGATCGGCGCCATCCTGACGGCAATTACGCTGTTGACTTCCGTCTTGTCCATTCCGCGTCCCCCTTCAAAGGAGCAACCCCCAAGCAAAGCAAAAATGGACTACCCCGGCGCCATCACGATCGTCTGTGGCCTTGTCCTAGTCGTGTTTTCCATCATGCAATCAGCACACGCCCCTGCCGGCTGGCGAACGCCATATATCCCAGTCTGTCTCATACTTGGTGTCTCGTCACTCCTTGCTGCAGCCTACATCGAAACGCGCGTCTCTGCTCAGCCTCTCTTACCAGCTTCGATCTTCACGACTCCCTGCATGAGCCCTCTCCTTTTGGCCCTCTTCCTTCTTTACGGCACCTGGGGCATCTTTTCTGTATATGGCACGCTCTATTTCCAGAACATCATGTCTGCCAGTCCGTTGCAGGTGGTAGCGTGGTATGTTCCTCTCGGTCTTGCAGGCCTCATTCTCAGTGTCATCGAAGGCTTCATCTTGCACCTGGTCCCAGGACGTGTGCTGTTGATAATTTCCGGACTTGGCGCAGTAGGGTCACAGCTTCTCATAGCTCTAATTCCGCTTGGAGCAAGTTATTGGGCATGGATCCTCCCCGCAGTCATCTTCAGCACCATAGGCATCGATCTGTCCACGATATTGATGACAGTTTTCGTAACCACGAAGTTTCCTACAGCGCAGCAGGGGCTGGCTGGGAGTGTTATTAATTCTGTGCTGCAGCTAGGTGTGGCTTTCGTTCTTGGTTTGACGGACATCATCCAATCAGCAACAGTAGACGAGGTGGGATTGGGGAAGAGCTATAAGAACACGTTCTGGTTTGGGGTGGGTATTGCAGCCGCGAGTTTGTTGATTCTGGCAATCTGGGGGAAGGTGCCCAAGGCCAGCAGTGATTTGACCGCGGATGAGAAGGCTGAACTCCTGGAAGAGGCAATGACTGAGCAGCGAAGACAATCAGTCAACGGGGGTGGTACGGTGAGAGATACATAATCCCACATGTAGACTTCTGCTCACGAATTGTTGATAGAACAGGTGGTCTTTAACTGGTCCGGTGATTTCTTTCATAATTGTAGTAGTTAGCTATATAGTCTCAGTCAGTGGGCAATGGATCTCCACCATGACATATCATCCGGGATCGCCTTACAGTCATGCAATCATCCAGTCGGTGCGTGTGTTCTTTAGCTTCTCGATCCAGTTCCAATTCTCTTCATCTTCGTTCTTCCTCCCTTCCCATATTGTCCTCAATACTCCGAGGGCCTCTCTAGTAAGTCCCCAAGGCTCCATTTCCCAGACCTCTTGGAATCTTCTCACTATCCAAGCACGATTGGTAAGGTCAGCAGTTTCCAGGCCAGCAATGAAAGCTGGCCACGTTGATGCTGGGAATAATGCATCTCCAGGGTGCATATTTGAAAGGTGGACGATGATCTCGGCTGCGAGGATTTCCAGATCATCTAGCAATACTGTGCTGGGCCATAGAGCAAGAACAATGCGTGACAAATAGACACATACAGCTGCCCTGTGTGCAGAGGCAACTTCAGTCCGATGGAAGAGATCGTCAGCCGGTGAGCGTGGCTGCAAACTGGTGGCCCAGGCAGCTGAGTCGAATGACCTCGCAGCATGTAAGAGATGAAGCGCATCGTGCTGTAAATTGATCAAGGTCTTTGAAGACATGGAAACGTCGTCCGTCTTTAATAGTTGAGCCCCTCCCTGTATCAAAGGAAGGAGGGCTGCCGGAAATGACGAGCAATGGTTGCCTTCTGCATCTTGAAGCAGTGACATGGTAGTCGTTGATAGCCCACCGCTGTGCGGTAGATACGAATTTGCGAATGATGACCCAAGAAGGTCATACCTAGTGCACGTCAAGTCAGGGGCCATCACTTACGGGACAGGACGACTTACACCAAGCAATTTGACATCAACCAGCTGCGAAGCGGGCTCAAGGGAGTCTCCGTCGCCGGGGCGGATGCAATCAGCTTCTCAATGATTGTTCTTGCACCATTGATGTGAAATATCCAGCTGCCTCGTCCAGAGTCAATGAGGTCGAACCCAATGAGGAGAAACACCGCCGCGAGAATCACATCAACATCCGCTGAAGCCATGTCTTCCAGAGCAGACTTCAGCAGGCAAAGTGCCTGCTGCTTGGCCCTGAGTGCGTCATGGAAAGTCTCCGGGCGAGAAATCATACTGGAAGACCTTGATGACCGTTGACAAGCGTTTGACATGTGCAAAGCTGAACTGGCGATGATCGTCTGCAACAAGATGGGCTGCCGGTACGCCATCGGAATCAGCTCGCGGAATGGATTATGTTTGGGGATGTCATAGAGAACGAGGTCCCTGCAAACATCGCTTGCAACTTTCACCGAAGAATATTAGTATGAAGAGCAGTCAAGCCGACGAAGGTAGCCTACAATAGTCCAGATATCTCCTCGATCGACGGTCTAGATTTTGCGCAAGCGGGTCTATTAACGAACGAGGTAACGAATGAGTAGAGTTCGGCTTAGAAATTGCGAATGGGAGCTGCCTTGCAGACACCATAGAAGGCCATGGCGCTTGTAGAGCCGAGGTCGTATCTCCTTTCTGGATCTCCCTTATGTCGTCGGATGTAACGCCAGCCATTTTCCCACGACTCGCCATACCATTCTCCCATCGCAACAGATTGCCATAGCCTACACAACTTTGGCCCCTCGTGGTGCATTTCAGGCAGTGCGGAAGGGATCGGTCACATTTCAAGCGGCTGCGCCTACAGTTGTGACATGCTCCCGGCCTTGCATTCATGGCTAGGCTCCAATATGGAATAAGAGAAGGGTGACGTTCACGGAATGATGAAGCAAAACGTTTATTCGTACTTGCGTAAAGGGAGTAATTAGTAATGTTGCGCACTGCGCTGTCACGAGATCAGGTGCTAGCACTCAGAAGATTCCAGAGCGGTCAAGTAGATAAGATAGGCAGAAAAGGTATGAAGGACCCAATTAGGTACTTAGGACTGGGTGACTAAGGGTGGTTTAGTCGCTCTAGATCATCACGGCTCGAGGTAATCCACCCTATAGACATATAAATATATATCTATCTTTAGATACCTATGCTAACTGTTATAATAATGGAATCATAACTTTATTTCTGCTTCTTAGAGGGTTTTAACATTTCTATTGATACTAAGGCTAATAGTAAATAATTATATATCATAGAGGCTATAGAGAGAGCTTCCTAGTTGATCTTATAAGAAACTCCAAAGCTTAAGCTAAAAAGGAAGCAAGAGGAGAAAAAGATAAAAGGAAAAGAACGAATGACTTTCATCACTATCTCAATCTATATGACAGGGCTTTTCCAGAAGTACATACCAGTTTCTAAATACACGCAATGTGTTTCACTCAACTGTGACAGTGCAGTAATGCTCTTGGCCCCACGGCCGTTGAATCCAGTTCTTGACGAACCACCCCGAACCTGCAATCTCGCCATCATGGTTCACGACGGCATATCCGACTCTGGTAAATTTCGACCTGGTCGAAGACTCGGTCGCCTTCTGGAGTAAAATCCCAGGGATATCCAACCCCTCACGAGGGGAAACGTCTGGGGCGAGTGCCAGCGGCAGAAACCATGTCTCAGATTCGTAATAGTGCTTCCCACAGTCATCAAGGCCGAGTGCCCATTCGTCAGAACTCGCGTTTCTAGTAAATGAGTCCCAGTCACCCATCAATAACGTCAAGGGAGGAAACTTAAACATGACACCGCCCATCGTCAAGGTGCCGCCTTTAAGTTGACCAAAGTGGTCGCCGTCTCTAGGTTGAGTCTCTACGGCTAGGATATCAACCAACGGCTCGGTGATGACATCACTGAAAGGATATACAGGACCTTTCACCGACGCCCAAGACCACGATGGTGCTACGCAATAAATCTCGTCAGCCTCTTTAATAATCGAGTTCCTCCACTAACCAGGGTCTCTTACCAATGTAGGTGGCATATCGCGTCGTGTTCATGTCCACGCCGTTCGTAAACTTATGAACCTGCCATAGTAATCCTGAGAGTAGATTGGATGCCCATATGCCTGCATAGTACTCTTGGCCAAAGTGTTCCGACAACGCTTTCGCGATGCCACAGAGAGCCACCAGCTTGTCGCTCTCCTTGGTTAGGGCACAAGCACTATATTGCGCCACGGTGTTTCCCCAGTACTCCTCAAAATCTTGCCCTTTGGCGCCAAAGCAAAATTTGGAAGTCTTGGTGAGTGGGCCATACTTGACGCAATAGTCCTTAGAGGGAAGCATCTCGGAGAAAACCCTCTGCCTGCATTCCCACAGAGGAAATGCCGCCATATGTATCGTGCGGGGGCTGAGTGCCTGTTCCTGGGTCACCCATCCCCGTCTATAGAGCGGAGCATGGAGCATAACAACTTCAAACAGGTCCGCGAAGACGGTGATGCTTTCAAAGTGGTCTGACCAGGAGCAGTCAACCGTGAAAGGGGCCCCCATTGCCGGGTCCCGACGGCAGAAGAGCCCAGGGTTCGAGCTCGACTGATTGCTAGCCGCAAGATTGCAAATACCGTTCGAGTATACTCTGTGCATCAGTCCTGACTCAGTGACCCAGTCTTCCGGCGAGTCTTGGATAATACTATAGACCGTTAGACTTTTCTCAAGGAGCAGCTGGTACGATCTTACCAAAGCGAGTCAATCCAGATATATCGTCCACCAAGCTGCATAGTCAACAAGACCGCGTCCTGGAAGCATTGGGGGAGCATAGAAAGGTCAATTCCTTTCATCAAATCCTCGAAATTCTGCTTGGCTAGTGTGAGAAATTGTCCCTGACCCCAGACGTGGCTGAGGGTGAAGTAATTAACCCTTCCATCCGGGCATGCTTTTTGAAGCTCATCCCGTGTGACCAACCTCAGCCTCGTTGAGGGGTTGATTTCAATGAGTCTGCTCGGTATCCAGTAATCCATGTCTTGTTGGCCGCAAGCTGGATGGAATTTCAGGCATTCCGACAGGACATTGTTTAAGAATTTTACACAAGTCTGGTCATTCGAGGCTTCCCCAACCGGGGACAAGATGGGCAAGCCGGTTGCTAAAGAAATAATCAGCCCAGCATCTTTTCTCGCTTAGCGGGGGCAACTTAACTCTCATGGTGAAGGTAGATGTTAAAATACTCTATATCGAACTCAAGAAGGCCTTTGAAATAAAGCTTGATTCCCTTTGGCCGAAGGGTAATGGGGTGGAGCTGAAGCCGGCTATCCACCTCAAGTGACAAGATGTTGTCAGGGCTAGGGACTCGCGGTCGATGGCCTTGGCTTGAACCACCCGCCACAGACTTGGGCATATATGATGCCATAGAACATATCCTCGCGCAGAGCTCGCACCCCAGACGAGACCCGTCCGCGATATCGGTCCCTTTCCGTGAATACCAGATCATTATTTCGGGAGCCGTCTCATGAACTTCCTTGGGTAAGTCGGGTAACTCTCGTCGGATCCACGGGCATGACCTTCCCGAGTCCTTCGCAAAGGCATCTGCGTCGTTGAGGAGATACTCAATTGCATCATGGCTAGCAGAAGCGCGATGGAGTGTTTCAACGGCGTCTCTCTTAAGGTGGAGGCACTCTCTTTGTGCTTCTCTAGAGTATTGAAAATATTCTCGGCACCAAAAGCACAACATTGTCGCAGATTGTGGGAGGGAGCCAAGTGATGCGAGGACGAACACCTCGCCCAGGTGCGGCTGACTACGCTGCTTGATATACTAGATAGGCAGAATATCCGTCACGTGCAAGGCTGATTCAAGGGCGAGATCTTTTTTAAGCCAATTGGCCTTGGAGTCTGTCGTCTTGTACTTGTGTAACCTCCCGTTCAACATGAGAAGCTCCCAATATAATTTGAAGGAAGAAAGACTAACCGAAATGATCAGTTTGACTTGTATAGTAGAGCACTTACAAATCAGACATATCGTCTTAATTATATTGTATTTTTTTGACTATAAACCACCCGTTTAAACGACTGTTCTCCTTTCATTTGATAGAAACCTACAGTCTGATAGGAGCATCTTGATCAACACATCTCGCTTACTGCAGCTTACCAGTTAGGCGGTGCACCATCTTCAGCGTGAGCTCCAAGTGGGGGTCAAATTTCGCTAGCATGAGTGACGTGGCAGATGCCGCCCACTTCCCCAGTCGCGGAAAACACATTTGTGATAAATGGCGATGATATGGATGTACCGGGGGGTAAAAGAGTTAGAGTTTAGTCGGAAGGCTAATGGCAGTCAAAAAGAACTATCGGAGAGAACATCTGCTATAGCATCGCGAAGTTCCATTCAGAATCTAGACTCATTTTTAAGAGGCTTAATTAAGTCGCAACCTCTACCAGAGTCCACTCGTCTACCCTGGCAAGCGCCAAGATTTCGATATAACTACATAAAAATACCATTTAAGCGAGTTTGCAATTTGCCCACATAGCGGTGGGGAATACCAGGGTCAATCCGAATCACCGGACCACAAAGACTCCGCAGTTGCGTTGTAACCCCGATACGTTGTCTGATTCCATTTCTCCTTTTGCGATCTTATCCTCCAGTTATTGTTCTCAGAAGCTTTTAGGCAAAAACACCTATCGCCAATATGGGAGACCCAGCGCCCACCAAATCGTCCCCTCGCAAGCGATCTTCATCGCCTCCTGCTCGCCAGCCCACGGCCTCGCCTCCGGCCCAGCAAGACACCCCGGCTGAGCCAGCGACGGACTTTCATGATGCCCAACATTGGGCTGCGCTGACTGGTGGGGTATGTTGAAATGATACTGTCTTTGTTGCAATGCAGTGCAGGATGCTCCGCAGGACGACGATGCCGACTCTGCTGTCGGCGGCGATGATGTTGCCAGCTCAACTGAGTCAATTTCATCCAGCATCCTTGCTTATCGCACTATTCATGGAAGAACCTACCACGCTGAACGCGGTAACGCCGAGTACTGGTATGCGGCTTTGTCTAGAATTTTCCTTCGCTGGCTAACAAAGGTAGGACTCCAAATGACGAACATCACAACGAGTCAATGGATATTAAGTAAGCCCTGAAAGAATCCAGCTAGTAGATGAAACCGCAATTAATTATATTCAGCCATCATCTGCTGTCGCTATCTTTGGAAGGGAAACTTCACCTAGCTCCGCTAAAGAAAGATGTTCAAGTCCGTTCACGCATGTTCAATCTCAAAATGACTATCGCTAATAAGGCTTCAGAAAGCCGTGGACATTGGAACAGGAACTGGTATGCATTCCCACTTCTCTCACACCACTCATGAACTAACTAGCATCATAGGAATCTGGGCTATGTACACTATCTATCCACTACATCGACGCCAAAAGCTAACTGGAGCTTAGTGACTTTGCTGATGAGTTCCCCAACGCTGAAGTCATCGGAACCGACATCTCGCCCATCCAGCCTTCCTGGGTTCCCCCGAACCTGAAATTGTAAGAATCACTCCAAGTGTTGCAGCCTCCCATCTCACAGCATTAGTGAAATTGAGGACTGTACCCAAGAGTGGACCTTTGACCCGAACTCGATCGACTACGTGCACATGCGCTATCTATACGGCAGCATCAGCGATTGGGCAGCCTTATTCAGGGAAGCGTTTAGAGTATGCAAGCCCGGCGGCTGGGTTGAGAGTTATGAAGCCTCCCCGCGAATGGAAAGCGACGACGGCACCGTCACCGAAACTTGCGCTATCAACGAATGGGGCAAGTTCTTTATCGAGGGAGGCAAGAAGCTGAATCGCACTTTTGAGATCATCGATAAGGATCTCCAGAAGAAGTATATGGAAGACGCTGGTTTCGTTGACGTTCAGGTTTGGGATCTTAAGGTAAGCCTCTGACCCTGCCATGCGACAAAAGGCTTACCGTCTCAGGCACCTATTGGAGGCTGGGCTAAGGATGCCCGTCTCAAAGAGATTAGCCAGTTCGCTCAGGCTGCTCTTGAGCAAGATTATGAGAGTTACGTGCTCTTCATGGCAAATATGGTTCTCGGCTGGTCTAAGGAAGAGGTCTCCATGTATTGCGCGCAGCTTCGGCGTGAAATCCGCTCGGGCAGGTTCCATCCTTTCTATCGGCAGCGGGTTGTCTATGGGCGAAAGCCCGAGTGAACAGATGTGAACCTGCGATATTATCGCTACATCTCTCGTTGTATTCCGATATATGAGGAGTGAATTACTTTCCAATTCTATATCCATCAAACTGCTGTTGTCAGAACACTTCCCCACCCTGAAATGTTTTCTCAGACCAGCCGGAATCTTCTCCAGGTCTTTCGCGCGGAATTTGCGAGTGTCGATCTTTCCTGTAAACAGGCTGCAGATTCTGTGGAAATCTTGGGAGATGGAATTCTGTCCTAGGACCACGCCTCCTCCAAACCCAGCGGTGTATGCAACCCAAGGGTCCAGGCAATTGCGTGGAACTCTGACGTTCCCGTGTCACTCTTTTCCTACCGCTCTCGGTGCATTCCCTTCTTTGACAACAATCGACGGAGGGTTTGTTGTCTCTTAAAGAAAGCATCGGTATTAGGCCGACCACATCTAGACCACTATGTGGGAGGTGGGCAAAAGAAGCGCAACATGATGCAGTAACTAGAGAATCAATATAGATATCTAGCCCGCAGCTTACAGATGAGTTTTGAAAATAATAAATTGTGGACCAGAATCGTAGATCTGACTTGTTGCGGTCGAGTCCATCGAGCATCGGCTCCACTCGGCTATTTGCCGTGCCCGGTTGCCACCGTCAGATGTGATGATCAATGGAGCTCCGGGCGGGGAGGGTAACGGGCGAAAACGGC
>JAADYS010002381.1:0-19821 GCA_012931995.1 Fusarium albosuccineum | reverse complement strand
GTATATCCTTTTGCCCTAGTAGGGGATCATGTGGCATAGCCTTAGGACATTAATAATACTACTATTACTACTACTACCATCAGTGTTCAAGCGGCGGGACAAAGTGGCAAAATGTGCAAAAATGTGTACTTTGTATATACATATTATTTTCAAAGACTACAGAAGATTCGCAAAGATGAAAAAGGAGCCAGTTTGTTGATAAAGGAGCAAATTTGCAATCCGTAGCTTCTTCGATTATCTAAGTGGGGTCACTATACGGGCAACACACTTAGATCGGTAGTCTATAAATGTCTGAGTACAATGACATCCACTATGAAAGTTATCTTCCTCTCCCCGGATTCTTATGGGACTCGATTGTGGCATCGGTATATTCCCTTGTAGTCAGTCAATATAGAGCAATTATTCACCCGTTGGCAGTGATACCGCATCTGAGACCGAGATTGAGACCCTGACAATTCGCAACGGTTCAAGTTTACATAATGGTCAACACTTTACGGTATTCTGGATTCATCTAACTCTATCTCACTAAAAGAAAGGTCGTTATAGTCCTTCCCGAGCCAAACCTCCATCTTCTAGCACAGCTATCAAACCCGGTAATCGACACTCGTCTTTGCCACTGCGTTTCTTCAAGCCTTCACGGCCTCAAACCCTTGCATACTATCGAGGGCCGCTCGGATTTCTGACTTGTACAAGGGAATTCCGCCTGAAAAGCAGACAGGTTCATACGCCTTTCCGGGGATGCTTCCGCCCATGTAAGTCGAGGTGGTGGTTGGGAAGAGAGTCGCATTGTTGAGGTCAAGGACATGCTGCTTCCACTCATCCGCAGCCTCAGGCTTCGGATTGACGTATTTGATGCCACTCTGCTCCATCTTCATGATCATGTCCAAAATCCATCTGCCTTGGACCTCAACTGTCGAGGGCCCGTTGCTGAGGAGGGTCGGGCCATGAGCTCCGTAGATGTGGAACATGTTTGGATAACCACTGACGGTCGTTCCAAGATACGTCTTGGCTCCGGGTCTCCATTCGTCTTCAAGATTAGCACCGTGGATGCTCTTGATGCCGAGTTGAGTCATGACTAGAAGCATGTTAGAAATATTCATATCGAAGTTGATCAAAACATCTTACCGCCAGTGACGACGTCCTAGTGAAATGTTAGCAATAATACCTTTCACGGGCCAATAGTCGGGGAAACGTACAAATCCAGTGGCAATGGCAACAACATCAAATTCATGATGTGTTCCATCTTGAAGGAGGATACCAGTCTCTGTGAAATCTTTGATAGGATTCGTCTTGATATCAATGATATCCACATTCGGCCGGTTGAACTGTTCATAGTAATCGTACTCCAGACACGGTCGCTTAATACCAAAGTAATGCGGCATCTTCAACGGTGCGAGCAGATCCCTTTTCTTTGGATCCTGAATCCGGGCACGTGTTTTGTTAGCCCAGAAGTTATATGACTCTTGATTAGCTTTCGCATCGAAGAGGTTATCCTTGTAGATGGATACCCAATACCGAAATCCGCCCTCAGTCCAGGCCTTTTCGTAGGCGGCCTGTCGCTGTTCGGGTGTGTCATCGAACGTGTTCTTCTCGAGCCAATCGTAATGGAAGCCAGCAAATGAAGTCTCGCGTAGCTTAAACAGCTCAGGATAGAGCACCTTGCGTTGCTCTTGCTCCTGCGGAGACAGTTGCTTTCGGCGCATCGGGACGGCGAGGTTAGGAGTCCGTTGGAAAACCTTTAGATGCCCTGCCTCGGGACCCCATGCCTGAGTAATCTGAACCCCAGATGCGCCGGTACCGATGACTGCGCAGCGTTTACCCTTAACGTCGATGTGTTCATCTGGCCAAAAGGATGAATGGTGGATAATGCCCTTGAACTTGTGGACGCCTGGCCAGTCAGGGACGTAACGCTTGGCTGCCTGGGTAAGAGTTAGACACTAGACAGATGGCAGGGTAGTTCAAAACCATGACTTACAAAGCCGGTACCAAGGACGAGATATTTCGCCTTTGCGATACGGCCATCCGCAGTCTTGACGGACCACTTGCCGGTCTTTGTGTCGAAATCGGCACCGACAACGACGGTATTGAATGAGCAGTCCTTCTTGATTTGCAGAACCTTGTCAACGTGATCAAAATAATCCCGCAGATTTTGGTAAGTAGGGTAGTTGGTGGTCCAATTCCACGTTTTCCACACTTCAGGAAAGGAAAACTCGTACTCCGGGACTTCAGAGTCGACTCTGGCACCCGGATAGCAATTCCAGCGCCAAGTGCCGCCGGTATCGTTTCCTGCTTCGTAGATGACAGTCTTGAGCCCTTGATCTCGGAGCGTCTTGAGCATAAAAATGCCAGCTGTAGCGCACAAAGTCTCATATTAGCGGCAGAAAGTGGGTGTGATGAATGGGTTACAGTACCAAAGCCGGCTCCGACGATTAGGGCATCCACATCAAGGTCCTTAGCATACGGGCCACTTGCGTCATTGTGAGACGCAGAGTAGTCCGTCAGCTTTGTGTTGAACTTGTGTCCCTGAGTAGGAATACTGCCCATTTTGAATGACAGAGAAAGAAGACGAGAAATTCGGCGTGGTTGTTGGGACAGGATTTATGGTTGTGGCGTAGCAAAATAAAACAGATGGAAGTAGGGAATGAGAAAACTGGACTTGGGGGAACAGTACATGGTCTTAAATACTTGAAAATTGGAGTGGCTGCTGTGTAACGTTGGAGATCTTCATTCCACGATACTTACTTGGAAGGTCAACTGAACCCCAGGAATTCCTATCGCTAACTACCCCAGATTCAGAGCGGAGCTGTGGGGTCGACTATGCGGAGATGGTCTGGGGGCAAAAAAGACCGGTGCCGCCTCCGATCGATCGCGGGGGCGGTTCCGCATACATAGGGACCAAGTTTTGTATGCCTTCACACAATTATTTGCGGCAAGCACGTGGCAAGCACGGCTCCGCACTCATCTCTGCACTGAATCTCTAGATCAACTGACCATGGCACTGCACCGGCACTTCTCGAACATCCCCACACTCAACATGTCCCATGTTCCTCATTTGCAGGTCATGTCATTGGCCACATTTCGGCCTTGACAAGAACGACCTCTGACACGTTCATATTTCTTAGAAGCTATGTATCATATCTTGCATCTTTTTGAGGCTTGCTCAATACACATATATGCCACAAAGGTATCTCCTCTGGTTACTCCTCATCGCCAGGCAGCTCTGTATGCCTGCTCGCGATTCACGGCCTGTCACCCAACTTCAGACGGCGATTGACTTTCAGATATAATACAGCATACTGCGGCGAAGGCTTCTGGTGTATAGGCCATGATACGGCCCTCAATAGTTACTGAAGTCGGATGGCGCTCGATGCGCATAAGAATGTACCTGTTTTTATCGCATGTGACCCTAATATGCTGCATGCAATCTTTTCCAACTACCAGCCGGACGGTTACAATGACGCTAGATGGAAGTAGAATCATCGGTGGACGTTACTAGATGAACTGCCTGTCTGCGAAAAGGCGCAAATATACCCCGGTGCATAGGACATAGTGCGTCCGCCAAGAAACCGGGTGTCGCCCTTGCTGGGTTGAAGGGCAGGGCCTCTCGTGACTCTGTTTCAGGTAAAATTATAGCTACGGGTGAAGGGCATTCCAAGTTCACCAGTAAATCAGTAACATCTTTGTTTGAAGAGAATAATTAAATCTTTGCGGAGCCATATCTGTTTGGTCTTGCCGATATCAGGTCGTGCTCTGCGGCTGGCGACTAAATGTCTGAAAGACGGGCGTACTGCACACATAAAAAGTTAATTACGGTTAGGTCTATCAATTTGCGGAGCCGCCGCCGCCGCCATAATTATTTTCATGCTTCACTTGCCTCGGAACGGTTTTCTTGCCGCGGCAGATCGTCACATGAAGTGGGCCCTGACTCGAGGCTCCCATCTGAAATGCAGACTCAACGTCAGGCCCAGATCATATATGCTACAGATAATACCAAGAACTCTTAAGTAAACTATCCTTGCTTGGTATGATATGGCCTGCATAAAAGGTAGGACGAGAGAGATCCCGTCAAATCATGAACGCGACTACCACCAGATCTCATCATTTTTGCCATGTTGTTCCTTGGTACAACGTGGCATGCGCCCTATGTTTTTCGCGCCAATAGATACACAGCATTTTTAGTCATAAATGGAATACTACCCCGCACAAGCTGCTCGTCACGCTATTGGTCCGGGATTGAAAGTCTAAAATCCTCGTAAGATTGCTATGTAGATGTCGTTGCAACCCAACCCCGCCACTGCGAAATAATAGAGAGTGACCGAGCCAAGCATAGCGGCCCAGCCGGAAATGATTCCGACAAGGTTAATGCTGAATGGCAGGGCGCTCGGTCTGGATCGATCTGGAAGATACTGTCACGAACTATAGTCTGCTGTCAGTCTTGTTTAACCGTGGCTGCATGGAATAACACATAGTTTTATCAATGACCTTCAGGGTTGCTGAAAGACAGATAACCTGGTGCTTTCAGATTTATCATTCGCTCACACGGTGGTAGGACGCTACGGCAAAACTGAGAGAGCTGCTACGGGTAACCAAGCCGCTCAGGGACAAAGATTTCGGCATCAGCTTCCGGGGCCGCGGCGCCCGGGCAACACCACGGGAACGGCGTAATTAGCTAACTGGACAATTCGCTGAAAGTCTACACTTTCCAAATTCTCATGAGGTAGGTTGACCCATGAATCCCGGTGATTGAAACCACAAAAGGCAGTGTTTGCCGTTGGCCATGTGCTCAATCGGATCGGGATTATCGGGATCTCCACGGCCCGGGTCGCCCCCAACGTGTACATCTCACTGCATGGTCTCTGCATCTCTGCCGCTGGCGATGCAGAACGCGGTCACATGCCGTATTAAGGCTCAAGCAAGCCATTTCTTTTCTTTTCAGACCCTGTTATCTTGAAAAAAGTTTCATGGGAGTTGCCATATTATACTCCTCCTGCTCGCCCTAGGAGCTTCCCCAACAGACCCAACTTATTCATCAGCTACCATCTAAAACCACCATGTCGGAGCTCAAGATCAAACGGATCGATGTTTTTCAACTCGATATGCCCTACTCGGGAGGTGTTTATTACCTCTCGGGTGGGCGGGAATATCCCAGCTTCGACGGCACCTTTGTCCGCATAACGACAGAAGATGGACTCGAGGGCTGGGGCGAGAGCACTCCCTTTGGCGCCAACTTCATCGCCTCTCACGCCCTGGGTGTCAGGGCGGGTATTGCGGAGATCGCGCCGAAGCTCATAGGGCTTGACCCGCGAAGGGTTGACCGCATCAATGAGGTTATGGACGATGCACTCGTCGGCCACGAGCATGCAAAGGCTGCGCTTGACATCGCGTGCTGGGATCTCTTTGGCAAGTCGACGGGTCTTCCGGTCTGCGAGCTTCTTGGAGGCCGCACTGATTTGAAACTGCCAATCATCACTTCGCTTGTTGTCTGCGCGCCTGATGAAATGCGAGCCCAGATCGACAAGTACAGAAAGAAAGGGTCCAGGGGGTTGTCGGTCAAGATTGGAGGAGAGCCCGTGACCGATGCGGCACGCATTGTCGAGGCGTTCAAGGACAAAACGCCCGGCGAGTGGTTCGTGGTTGATGCCAACGGCGGCTTGACCGTCGAAGGTGCCCTGAGGATGCTGAGACTACTGCCACACGGCCTCGACTTTTCCCTCGAAGCTCCCTGTCAAACGTGGAGAGAGTGCCTCTCCCTACGACGGAGGACCAATATCCCAATCATTCATGACGAGCTTGCGCTTACCGAGGTGTCCATGATCCAAATGATCGCCGACGACGCGGGCGAGGGCATCAACCTCAAAGTGCAAAAGTTTGGAGGTCTGACTAAGGCCCGGCGAGTACGCGATCTGTGTCTGGCGGCTGGATATGTCATCAGCGTCCAGGAAACATGCGGATCGGATATCGGGTTTGCACCTCTTGTTCATCTGAGCCAAACCATCCCGAAACGCTCTTTTCGTTGTGTTCTTGCGAGCAGCGAGATGCTTACTGTCAAAACTGCGGATGGAGATTTCGACATTGTCGATGGCTATGTCACCGCGCCGGCAGCACCTGGGCTAGGAATCACACCTCGGCTCGATGTTCTTGGGGAGCCAGTCGCTAGTTACTTCTAAATTCTCGAGATAATTAATGAGTTCATCCGCTTTCCCCATTAATTGAACTTGTAGACTCTTGGTGGTGTCAATTTACAGCTATTTGAACCGCGCGGTATCGTCCACAGCAAAGCTGCTACATCAACGACGAACACATTTCGACTCTTTACACAACGAGACTTCAGCAAGTTTATGAGGCCGGTAGATTATCATACATCCTATCAAGTGACTCTGCCTCGATCGATGTCGCCCAACCTTCAGCCCCCTCAAGTATACAAGGCCAGGCTATACCTGTCGTTGTCCGTAACGTACTAAGCGCCAGAGGCCGATAGGGAGAGCACTTAGTACCATCGAAGTGCCTGTAAAGAAAACAATTCCCGAGTACCTGGCCAGTCCATATTTCTCGGTAGAGACGGTTTGATCCAGTAGGTTTCCACCGATAGGTCCTGTCAGAACGTTTCCAATACCCTTGCCAAAACAAAAGAGGCCGAAAATGAATGGGGCGGCCGTGGGATCACTGCTCACGGCGGTAGTCATCCTAGCCCACATGGCTACATAGCCACCCCCAAAGTAGCCGTAAAGCAAGACAAAAACAATAAGTAACGGCAAGGAGTGTGCGAGTCCCCAGAGAGCGAGAACAGAAGCAGCCGAGACTACTGTTGATGCTATCGTGAGCAAGTTATGCGAGATTCTTCGATCCGAGAGTAACCCAAACGTGAGCTGTCCAGCAACCTGGGAGACACTCATTAACGCCAGGAGCAGCGCGCCTTGGACGTTACTCAGGCCAAGTGACGCTGCGTATGAGGGAATATACAACGACGGGAAGAAGTAGCCCATCCCTTGCATAAGATTGGAGGTTGTGTAGATCCAGAACAGTGGGGAACGGACAAAGGTCCAGTCTGTAGCCGGATTGCTGCTATGTGAGGCGGGCGGTAGGCGTCCTTTGAGAAACGGTATCACGGGGGCTGTCAGGATTAACAGTGCCACTGCCGTAATCCGTAGTGTTGTCTGGTAACCATAACGTTCCAGTAGAGTTTCGATGAGAAATGGCATGGCTGCTCCTGAAACACCCGAGGCGCTGCAGAGGAGGCCGTAAGCCATTCCGCGGCGGGCAATCCAATACTCATTAACCATATTCAGAATAGGGTAGTAGAATATCAAGAAACCAAGGCCGTAAGCCACACCTTGAGTGAGAATGAGTGTCTCAACGCTGGAGCAGAAAGAGGCGAGGACGACCCCAAGTATGCAAATTGGCCCTGATAGCGATATTTGGTCAGACCAGGACGGGAATCATCAATTCTGAAATCTTACAGCCAACCCAGATCATTTGTCTCTGCAACCGCTGGAAACGCTTGATAAAGGGAGTAATCAGGGGAGCTCCCAAATACGACAAGCCAGATGCGACAGTGCCGACAACGGAGATGTAGCGGCTGTCGGCAAACTCGGGTTGCTTGGAATAATAATTCTGAAAGACACCGAACGAAAGCGGAAAACCTGAGATATCTGTATGAGAAATTTGTACCAGTCGCAGGCGGAAGCAATTACTAACCCCATAGTATAGCCTCAAATACAAATGCCGCACCGAGTAGCATCCATGCGCGTCGTCCGCCGTCGGCAGGGGCAAGGTGAAACTCGGAGCCTCGAGCGTCTTCTTCTGTGAGTTCAGGTGTGTTCTCCCTGCGCTCTCCGGATCGTCTGGATGCCTCGGAAGGCCTGGTCATCTCAATTGAATCCATCGTTGGCGTACTGACTAAGTAGGTACGAGCGAGGTTGTGATTAGGCTATGGGTGCTGGGTCAGACCTGGTGGTCGCTTACCTACAGCGGCTAGCTGACGAGGGGAAGGAGTCTAGTGCTCGGCCGATGCGGGGACAAACTCTGGATATCGTCACATGATGCTGTAATATGGAACCCTTCGGAAAGACAACCGATAGGCTATATAAAAATACAGGGAACTTTGCTGCTGCATTTCAGTTTTTGTATGTGTTCAACCACCAACCTAGTTTAGCCTTGCAACAAACGCCTTTGCTTCATCCCAAGTCATAAAGCTAATAAAGATCCATCTCAGAATCTCCCCTGCAACATCTCCCTTGCATCTAAAAGAATCTTCCTCCGGAGAAATTCTCACAATAAGTGTTCCTTTGCTTTCATACTCATCGTCAATAATAGCAAACATGTCAGGGTCCTGGTTATTTTCAGTCGCCCTGGTCCGATGAGTATCCTTGACATTCGACAGAGCTTGGACCTCTGGCTTGAAGGCTTTGTAATAGTGATCCCAGCCTTCTTCGTCCTCATCCTCTTCTTCACCCATTTCGTCGTCTTCCTCTTCATCCTCCCACTCATCATCCTCATCCTCCTGCTCGTTCGTATCATCAATACCTTCGCCCTCCTCGCCATCAGAGTCGATTTCTGTCTCCATATTCTCGTCGTTCTCATCGTCTTGCACGTGTACTTCAGAAAGGCCGCTATTCAGCTTCTCAAACGCTTCGTCAAATGCCCCCTGATCAGAAAGCAAGTTGTAGACGGCAAAACGTTTCTTGGGTACAGCTTGCGGCTTGTCTTCGTCGCTGATCTGTTTTGCGGTATACCAGTCATCATTGGCGACGGAAAGCGACATAAGCTCGTCACGCTTCTCGTCGATGGGACCACGAACGGCGTCGTTGAAACCGTGGTACTCATCAAGGGCAGCAAGAAGGACACCGCGATTGTCCAAGTCCTTTGTATCAACGACAATGAACAGCCTGGGATGAATCTTGCTGTTCCTCGTGATGGGTGTGGTATCTCGATGGTGTTGAATAAGTTCTTGGGCCGTTTTTCCAATGTGAATCTCGACGTGAGCGGCGTCGCCGTCGTCGGCTTCGGGGTGAACGAGACGTGGGAGAAGTTGTTCGGGTGTCACATCTGGAGTAGTGATGTATGCCTTGAATTCATCAAAGTCGCCATGGTCATCAAACGAAATGGGCTCGTCGTCCGCCATAGTAAGGTATCTCGAAGGCTGCCAAACTACAAGGCACAAGTCGAAAATAGTGTCAGAGTCGGGAGGATGTTGGTACAGGAATGAGGGAAGAAGTGGGCGAGAACAAAGACTCTAAGAATCTCTGTTGTTTGGTTACACATGGACCCAAATAATCCCTCAACTGAGACAATGTGTTGGCTGTGAAGGATCCCTCTGTGCGACGGCGGGGCCAAATCAGCCGCCGAGTCTGCCCGCCCTTGGCATACATTTCTTGGTATCAGCTCAGCTCGTATCCAAACTTGGAACCAACACTTTCGGAGATCTCGGGCGCTCGATTATACTGAATCCGGTTGACATAAGCAGAACCTTTGTATGCATCGTACTTTGGGGGCCAATAATTGAATACACCACGACATAGCAACAGCCACTTTGTCCTATGTTATTTTCAACCATGACCAATCCTAATTGAAAGCTCGAAGTTGCCAATGTGTATTATGTAAATTGTCGCGTGAGAGCCAAGAGTGTTTACCAAATTACCTTCCTCAAGAAGCTAAAGCTGTAAAGCATACCCAACAGGTAATCTCCGATTGTAGGTGATGTCCAGTTGCGGCGCGTTGAAGGAGGCAGTAATGAGGCGTATCCTACCACTGCAGGGCCAAGATATGTGCAGCCCAATAAAGTCAGCCCATCACCGGATACTTCCTATAGTGTACTCGGGGGCTAGAACGAAACTACGCCGCGTCTCGCTCCTGTAGAGACGGGGCAACATAACCGGCAATTATATCGTAAGACTTTTAACCTATAGAAAAAGAGTATAGTGACAAAAATAGAGGAGCATTTCCTCCATGAAAGGGCAGAGAACGCCAAGCACTTGTCTTTCCCGCAGCTTATTTGTTACCTCTTCCCTTTCTAAGCTGAATCCCATAGGTTGAAAATATCACGGCCTGGACATAATTATGGGTTACGTCGCCCGGCTGTAGAGGAGAGGAAGGGGGCGTAGTATCCTTCCGACCCCCCGGTATACAGAGGTTATCTTACTTCGTGATACGATGCAATGGCACCTGGTTCAGCTGAGGCAGAAGATCAGGCGATAGAGAGGTCTCGGCGCTGCGAAAGAGAATGGGGGCAGGAAATGTGACGGACCTCGAGTATAAAGCATGGAGATTCTGTCGTATTGATGCTAATGAGCTTGAGAAATCAGCATCATTCAGCTTTCTCTTCATCTCAGAATACCATCTACACTTCCCAAGCATCTAGCTAGCATGTCTTTCAAGTCCCTTGTTCTTGTGGCCGCCGTGGCCTGGCTTGGTGCCACGCCTCAGGTCACAGCAGCTCCCCCTGACCTTACCTTCTTGTGCAACAAGATCCCGGAGATCTGTTCAAACATCTGCTGGGCTACACGTTGCGCCTCTCCCAAATTCTCCCTCACCCTAACCTACGACCAACCGAGCGCAAGCATAGAGCGCTCTCGTCGTAGAACCGCGGGCTGTGGCTCCAACAACAGATGCACCAAGAGGGGCAAAGGTGTTGGACGCCGTCTCCCTGTGTCCAAGTATGGGTCCTGCGATGAGTACCCATTTGCCTCAACTCGTTCCAATGGCAAACAGGTCAGCAGATGTGCGCCCAAGTCGCAGAACAACAGCCAGGGAGGCAGTATCAGCGCTGCTCTCAGGCGTCTCAAGAAGACGAAACGTGCGCCCTTCCAGGTCCGTGTAGGACTTGGCAACCCTGGCTCCAGGGGTGTTAAATGGTGCAGTAACCAGAGGTGCAAGAACGATGGCTACCAGGTCCAAGAGGGCAAGCTCAAGAAACGTGAGGAAGAGCCTAGCTTCAGGTTTTACAAGACTGAGTCCGGTATGGTCTTGGCTACTCTGGATGACATTGATCCCATGTCCAACTTCACTCATGAGGTTGACGAGAGCGACCTCAAAGTGCGTCCCAGGTCGCTTGACACCTTGGACACCTGGACCGAGAAAGTCGAGGGCGCGGATCATGATGTCGAGACTATGAGATATGTGAATGACATGGTCCTTGGCGAGATGACATCCGAGGAGATCACCAATTACCTTGCACCCTTGCAGGAGCGTGCTAATGTTGACAACGAGGAGGACGGCGATGAGTGGGATGTTGAAGAGTTGTACGACGAGGACTTTGAAGAGGAGACCGAACAGCAGGCCCACCCTGACAGTATTGATGATGACAGCAAGGATGCTAACTAGTGGTGCTAGCTTGCTCCACCAATGGCATGTAAGCGTCAGTCTTGGTCGTTAGGGGTGATAGTGATTATTATTGACTCCAGGTCTTTGTTCCGTCACGTGTTGGAAAACTTGGTAAATTTGGACCTGAGTATCTATTTTTGCAACATGAGAGTTTATACAGAATGTAGTATTTCCATAACGTTAGAATGACTATATAAATTTACATTCCTACACTTGGGTAGTCTTATACGTACTCTCATTTATCCATCGCATTCACTACCCAACGTCATTACGTCTTATTCTGGATTGGGCTAGCATGCTCTTTTCGGGACCCGTGCCCGCGAGTCACAAATCCATACCAGAGAAGGTTGCATGCTCTTTAGTGTGAATATCCAATGTGTATTGACTCAAGTTCTCTGATTTACTGTTTAGTGTTCACACTTTTATGCAAGGTAGATTAAAAAAGAAACCAAATAACGAATCCTTTAGTTCAAACAAGTCTTGCTGTTGAAGCACGACCAATTCAAGACAGGGAAAATCACATCCACATATTCCTCAAGAAGATATCTCCGTCCTTGCCGCCCAACTATCCACACTCCCTCCAACATCACAGGTTGAAATGCCCCAGACTCTATTTCCCCAGGCAGACTTGGGAGTAGTAGGTCGCAAAGGTAGTGGCTGCGGCAGCACAGCAAAAGATGCTCTCCTGGTTCGCCTTTGCCGCACAAGCGACACACGAGACCACAAAGTTGACGGTCGAAAAGTTGGCACAAGAACGGCAGGCATCAGGGTGAGGCGCACTGTCGCAGCTAAACGAGTGCGACTTCTGAATCGCCGCATCCTTGATCTGGGGGCAGCTTCTGGCTCGCTTGTGGAGACCAACATCGCCTCCGACAGCAAGAACCTTGTCAAGGTTGGAAAGGAGGTCCTCTTGCTTGGCAACCTCAACGATGGGCTCAAAGTACAGGCTGTACAGAGACTCGGGGACGCAAGCCGAGGGGTTGGTGATGTACTCCTCTGGGACGGCGGGTAGAGCGTAGGCAGTGCTGTTGCTGAGCCCAGTGAAGGTTTGGCTGAGGGCTTGGATGTGCGAGAGGGTGATGCAGCCGGTTGTCTCGCCTGAGGTGAAGGACACGTCCTTGGCGAGGGCTGTGCCAGCGAGGGCGGTCAGGAGAAAGAGAACAGGGGCCATGATGTCATGAAGTTGAGTTGGGAATTGTGGTTTGTAGAGGATGTGTAAGTTGATGATGACTTGGATGTAAGACAGAGGACGTACGACACTTTTAACTGTTTGGTGATCCAGGTATGTTCCTTGACCGCTTCATAGTAAACTGCCCTCAAACATTCCACTTCAACCTCCAGCATCATTCTCCTTCTCGATTCTAATCTCTCTCGACCCATCCGGATGTTCGGCACGAGCTATTCTGTCCAATTTCCTCTATGTCCTTCCAGTCTTGGTAATGTCAACCTCTCAATCCCACGCATGGTGTTGAGGCATATACAGCTCTCAATTCTCCAATCTAGGGCTGGGCCTATAGCTTCAAACTTAGAATACGAACTTGAAAGTCTGCATTTTCACGATACCTTCTCGGGCACGTTGAAAATTCACGCGTCCGTATTGGCCCTTTGTCGACGACTCATCAAGTTCCCTTCCTCGCCCTGGTAGATACCTATCCTAGGCAGATGTCACCTCGGTGCCGTTACATCCGCACTAAAAATGACTCTCGTCTGACTTATCCGCTGCCTGAATTTCATTTCTATGATTCTAGAATGATGAAGGCTGGATCCACTAACAACGGCCCCAGTACGGGACGAACAACCCCACGTGGGTGGGGATAGCTTCACCCTTTCAACTTGGGATACGAAACTTTAATTCTTCTTCTGGTGAGTTTGTTCGGAAGTCGGCAGTTCCCCTTGTCCCGCTACTTTGACACAACGCCCAATGGTAGTGAGGAACTAGACAAAGGAACCTTGCTGCCAGAGCACGTTTCTATCTGTTTGGATTTTGCAGGCATGATTGGTTCTACAAGAAAACCTTATTCAGTCATGATAGGCGGTATTATTATCAACATCAGCAGTTTAGGGAATACTCACGCAAAAGGGCGGTCTTTGTCTAGACATGGCCAGGGATAGCTTCAGTCTGGGTAGATGCTGCTGCGTAGTTCGAGTTGGAACAAGGGAGCACTCGTACTCGGTCGGGAGACTCACTCCGCCGACCATTTCTCGGTCTCGGTGGCATGAGGCCTCTTCTTCAGGTCGAATGTTAGGTATAATTCTCATAAGCTCACAAGTATAAAGATGGACCTACCGCCATGCTCTCAAATTCGAAACATCAATCCCTCTCCAATCAACTTTTCTCATCACTACTCACTTAACTTTTCAAAACCAACAACACCGCAGGTCATCGCTCTTATTCTCCTCGCCCTCACCGGAAGGTAAGAAGACTTGCAAATGGAAATCCTCATATCTAACATTCATCAAGCTCCCTTGCCGGGAAGCACCACAACTGTGGCTGCAATGTCCGCGGCCAGTACAACGTCGCGCTGAGCCAGGCAACCTGCGCCCTCTGGGGCTCATCCCAAATCCACACCCGTTTCGGTATGTGTTCCAGCACTACAATTTGAGATCCTTTGCTAACAGTGACCAGATGGCTATTCTGTGAGACAATCTTGAGAAACTGCATGCCCTTCAGAACTAACAATTGTAGTGCATTGACAAGGGTTCCGGCCGTGGCATTGATGGGCAGCCTTGGGAGAACACTTGCAAGCAGGCGTGGGATATCAACTTTGGAGGCAACAAGGATGATGTTCTTGGTAACTGCTGGCATTAAACTTCTTCCCATTGAGCTCATTGTCAAATGACTCTGGAAAACTGCTTGTGTAGTTATAGAACGAGGATGCAGCCAAGGGGCCCGTTAGTTAGTTTCTCGGATTGTCGCTTCAACAGCACAATCAGATCTCAATTCAATCTACCCTCTCTTTAATCACATTCTCACCAGCCGGACGAGTTCTTGCACCTCCATGAATTTCAGTTGTCAGAGTAGTTGTCAGAGTGTTTGGGGCACGCACTTGCTCGAGTAACACAAACCTGTCATCGTCGTGTCATGTGATTTAGAACCCACTTTCTCTTTTTCTCACTCATCGCAAAATTCCAAACCCTTCAACACTACCATCTTGAGAGCTCATTAACCAATCAGAGAACGCAGAGAAATGCTTTGCGCTATTCTTATTATTTAACTTCTCTTATCAGAACAAGAAATGCTTTGCGCTGTATGCATGTCCATGTTCCTAGGCCCTGGCAAAGGAAACCACCACAAATACATCGATGACGTCGAAGACGCCAGTGAGAATGGATGCTACATCTGCTTCTACCTTCTCTTCCAGCTTCGACAACGCAACCACGAAACCCTCGGACTTCGTCGCAGTCTAGCTCCCCTAGTTCCTCAAGTTCATTCTCTATTTGAGTATTCTTTCGATAGCTCTTTCCTCTCGGTTGGACCCCCAGATGCAAGTATCCGTGTATGGTTTAGGTTAGAATCAGGTGAATACGACACTACCAACCACCGCAATTACCTCGAAAGTGCGAAAAAGGACTTGAGCGAAGGCAATCAGTGCAAGGTCCGAGATGACGGCCTTCGGGGATCAAATCCGCCCGTATCAAACACAGGAGACGCCGCGGCCTTGGACTATGCAAAAGACAGCTTAAAGAATTGCGTGATGAATCATGATGGGTGTCGTGACGCGATTTCAGCTCTGGCAAGTCCTGAAACCCTTACATCAGAGGAACCATGGCATCCCGGACGCTTGATCGATTGTTCGATTGCCGACGATCGTCTTCACCTCATCCGCGGAGAGGATCTTGAGTCTCCAGAACCCTTTGCCACCCTGAGCTATTGCTGGGGTAAAGAAAAGTTCTTTGCGCTGTCTTTAGAGAATGAGCAAGAGGCCCTTAGCGGCACAATACCTCTGACCAAGCTGCCTCTGGGTTTTCGCGAGGCCATAATGTTATGCAGCATCCTGGATATCAAGTATATATGGATTGATAGCATCTGTATCATCCAATCTGGCGACAGAGGAAAGGATTGGGAGTCTCATGCGCGCGAGATGTCCAAGATATACGCTCTCGGGTTTCTCAACATCGCTGCCGAGCACGCCAGCAATCCATCAAAAGGACTGTTCATCAATCGATACCTACATCCTCCATTGGTGGTAGCACCCTCGGGGGAGCTTGGCGAAAAAATAAGAGAAACAATGCGAGAATCGCAAAGGTCCCGGACCAGAGGAAATAGCGACAACGCAAACCTACCGGATCAGGTATACCGAATCGAGGAAGGGCAGCCATATTTCAACGCGAAAAAGGCTATCCATCATACAAAGCTGTCTACCAGAGGATGGGTCATGCAAGAGCTCTATCTCTCACGCCGTACTCTGCATTTTACTCAGCGCCGAATTGCTTGGTCCTGCTGTCACGAAAGCACTGTCGAAGGGGATGGGAAACGTGGTCCAAATTGCCTTGAGCGGCTCACTCCTCCACTAATACAACGTTCGGAACATTCCGATATCGCCTGGAATTGGTGGTTGGATAGAGTGGAAGAATACTCCCAGCGACAGCTGTCGTTCCCAGAGAAAGACACGCTCATAGCCATCGCGGGTATTGCCCGTATTTTCAACTCTGAGAGGCAACTCGAGTATTTAGCCGGCATGTTTCGCCCTCATCTGCATTGGGCTCTGCTGTGGAGACTTCGGCCGACTGAGAATAGCGGCCGTATGAACCCAGTACAGCTACGAGAGAGCAAACACTTTCGTTCGCAAGGCGTACCCAGTTGGAGCTGGGCCTCTGTTAATTTCCCCATCATGGCCAGGATAACGCACCTGGCTCCTCTACCCGAAGCGACGCCGCTTGTAAATATCAAGCACGCTGAGGTTGAGTTGTGTGATCCCAGCAATCCGTACGGTCAAGTAAGAGGTGGCAAGATCGAGTTAGAGGGATATCTTGGTCTCAAGGAGAATTTTAGCAAGTACCGAGAGGCAAACCATGATGGCCGTTACGACCAAGGCGGAAAGCCTGTTTGGCATCTTCCATTAATATGGGTAGGGACCGAAAAGTGGGTTACGCGGCTCAATGGGTTGTTGATTCAAGAGGATGAGGTTTCTGGGGCGTTTTATCGGGTTGGCGTTTTTAGGTGCGATGATGAAGACCTTGCGAATAGCATTATTGACAAGACCTGCCAGACAAGAAGGATAACTCTTATTTGATATTGTAATAATTAGTTAAAATCAGGTTGACAAGGCCTCTAATATTTTCAACATCGATTTGCGAAACGGGTCATGGAACAGCTCCCTACGCCAAGCTCCAAGTTCCCCAAACTCTTGCTCTGAGCCAAGACCATCGGATCAGTGAGGTGTCTCCCGACTCTTTGGCTTGGTACTCGTTCGTGTATGCATGCAGAGCCTTATCCCACCCCTACAAGTTGGTAAGAAAATGGGTGGCCTCAAAGTTTATTTGTGCGGTGCAATAAGGCTCGGTCTAATCCTTGAACAAGTTCATCGCAGCTTTGAGGCGGTATTCTGGTACTGATTCAAGTCTATCTCTGCATATTCTTCTTTCATAATCCAACTTTCTGTCCTTTTATCACATGTCCCGTCAAACCTTCTTCTTTTAATCAGCATTGCGTTGGGATATCGCTCAAGTCGCAGAGAACCAGTATCACCATCCCAGCGCAGCAATCGGCATGCAGGCTTCACATTCCCCCGCACTGCCGGCTTCGCCGCTCTAACGTCACACCAAACATGTTTGGTAGATATGGCTGAAAATGGCTCTCGGTTGGTTGTCCCAGTTATCCTTCGGTGGGTCATGAAGAATAGTGTCTCCCCAGTGGACGCCACTGCTTCACGGTCAAAAGCAAAGATGACATGGGTCCGCGATAATCAGGATGGGGAGTCATCCCATACCATTCCACGCTGAGGTATGTACGAATGGGCGTCCTGGAGACAGTGCGGTCGTGGGGGCCGGCAGACCCGGCAAACAGTCCATTGGCTTAAAGAAGATAACAACTGCCAGGGTTGTTCAGCTTGGGTGAGCATTGCAGATGTCAGCATACGCTGGAGGCGTAAAGTGCAAAGTGTAAGCCAGGAAAGCCAGCCTAAGTCCAGGTTCAGCCAGCCACACATCAATATTGTATGCAACTTGCTCAAGCAAGGATCAGGCTCCGGCATTTCCCACGGAGCATGCGAGTTTTGCGTCATTTCTCAACTTTTATGATGGTCAAACGCGTTAGGATTTTAATCCACCAGTTTTGGCCGTTGTTAAAGTCCCCGGGTAGGTACTGTCTTTGGCCCAAGTTGAGGAATAACACAATGCACCATTCGGGTTGTCCCACAATCCACTCCCAGTATGGCCGAGGTAGCATCTATGTCGACATCATCCGTGGAAATGAAGCCGCAGGAAGACGTCTCAACTCAATTATTCGAATTCTTTCTACGCATCAGGCATAGTTATGACTTTGGCAGCCTCTTTGAGACAATTGACGAGGCATCTGACGAATCCGAGCTTGATACAATTCTTGGAAACTTGGGCGAGGACAATGCACAACTAGGGGCACACCATGCTCTCCTCAAAGGACAAACCCCCCTCCATATGGCAGTGATTGCCAACAGGTTCTGGGCAGTCAATCGGTTATTGGAGGCCGGTGCGCCTGTGGATGCCACGGATTGCGAAGGACTGCGCCCTCTCCACTTCGCCTGTCGCAAAGGAAACATCAAAATCGTCAATAAGCTCATGTCGGCCAGGGCAGACATTAATGTCGTTTCGAATTATGGAGTCACTCCGCTAGGCGAAGCTTGTGAGCGAGGTCAGAAAGATGTTGTGAGCCTACTACTCATCAGCAATGCCGATGCTCAAGTCACCCAAGAACACGAACGGCCTCCCTTACAAACAGCAGTTAAGTACGGATATACAGAGATCGTGGAACTTTTCTTAAGGAAATATCACGACATCATCGACACTACCGACAACAATGGACAAACGCCACTACACATTGCAAGCCAGCACGAATCCAGAACCATGGTTGATCTTCTTTTGAAGTACGGCGCGAACCCAGCACTTACAGACAAGGAACAAAGACTTCCTCTCCACTGCGCATGCCAGTATAGCAGCAAAAGTGTCGTAGAAAATCTTCTGTGGGAGGAAGCCGCAAGAAACCGCATCAATGCCGGAGACTGCCAGGGCCAGACCGCATTGCATTACGCCGCAACAAGGGTTCAAGACGAGATTTGCGAGATTCTTTTACGTAATGGGGCAAATATTGACACCAGAGATCACGATGGCAGAACTCCATTGATGGTGGCAGTTCAGCAAGGTCACTTCAGAAACCCGTCAAGCGTTGACTCCAGGACACTGAGCTTTGAATCTAGCCTTTCAGATGAAAGCGATGGCTGCCCCGAGGTCGTGGATTTCCTTCTAGACAATGACGCCAAATTGGACCTTTCAGATGTCAAGGGAAACACAGTATTGCACATTGCAGCATGCCAGGGTAGCGGCGACAAGGTTGGCATGATCCTAGATAAGATGGATGGCAAACAGCACTCAATGACAAACTCCGACGGAAACACAGCCCTTGCTCTGGCCTTTCAACGGCTAAGGCCTACCGATATCATGAGGGCCATGCTGGAGAAGTTGAGCATTGTTGATTTTGGGCGGGATGGGGAGGAAGAGGTGGCGGAAGAGGAGAGGGTGCTGTTTTGGGCGGCTGAGAGCCATGACAGACATGCGATGGTCCCGCTGATTCTCAAGAAGGGTAAAGGTCTTGGTCAAAAACCACAGCCTTTCGGGTCAGAATCATGGACCTCGATCGAGTGGGTAGCCCACCGAGAAATGCCTTTGCTGCTCTGGGTTTTGCTTATCAATGTGCCTGACGGAGAGACGGAAGAGGGACGAAAAGCAGCCTTGGATAGAATCAACAGGCCAGCAACCATCATAGGACACCAGGCAGGGCATGAAAACGATGATGCCAGCGAGGACTTGGGCAACGATAACCAATCTCCGTCCAAGCAACTCGTACGAGACATTCTAAGAGATCCCAACATTTTCCGACCAAACTCTCTCCCGAAATCAACATCGAGAAAGAAAGAGCCGTTGAGGCCCCCAGTAGCTGGGAGAAAGCAACCATCAGCCTTGTCAGACATGGAAGCGGCGGTGGTTGAGTTCTATGAATTGCCCGAAACTGGCGACAAATGCAACACCTCGGCCCTCCTTCGACGATTTCGTCCTGTCAAGGATGTCATCTACAAAGACGGACCAGTCAAAATTATGAAAGAGGCAAAGGGAGCACTGGGTGGTATATTTGAGAAAGAAGCGTTAGCAAGCTCAAACGAATTTACCGAGTCGCGCAAGCTTTACGCGAGGTGCAACGAGCAAACTCCGGTTTTCCGATGGGTCCATCTTCCGGCAACCAACGTAAGTATCATATGCTCATGCAAGACTTATGTCACAAATGGCGCGCTCTGATTGGCTAAGTATAGCCCC
>JAADYS010002380.1:0-18057 GCA_012931995.1 Fusarium albosuccineum | reverse complement strand
GCTAATTTTACTTTTTAGTATATTAATTCCTAACCCTAGTGTGGAGAGAGAAAGAACAATAAGATAATCACTTTAGATTTATTGCCTTAAGGCACCACGCATCTCACATTTTAACCAACTGGCCAATGAAAACGTTCAGCAATCCGGGCCTCGACGCTTGTTAGCACGTCTAACCAATGAGCGTCGGTTTAGTGGAGCCTTGTCGACAATGTAAAGTCATCAGCGGCGGTTGATTCAAGTGTAAGACCCATTCTCGACCTCTTCTTATTCGCCCTGGAGGGGGGTTTCTGCACAAGGTAAACTCTGACGTAGAATAAACGCTCCGCTACCTGGCTGAGCTTACGGGTTTCACGGAAACCCAACGCTTGCACGCTTGATGGCAGGCAACAGGAATGATGAAAGTAGCAAGAAGAGAACAACATCGCCAACCAACTCTTCTCAGCGGCCCTATACCAGCGAATCGATGGACATTAGACCCATGTTGCTAAGGCCTCGACCCTGGCAAAGTACTGTAAGTAATAGACCAAATTAACCAGTACCCAAATACTTACAAAGACGGAATACAAGCCGACAACAGTACTGCCTCGGGGATCGATTTCGGTCCAGGGGGCGTCCTGCCTCGCGTCGTCGGGGGGAAATATAACTTCTCGTCCGCGATTCGTCTTAATCTGAACCATTCAAGTTAGCAGTTTAATATCACTCACTTTTGGAAGGTAGATACATTACCTTCAAACCAAATATGACTCCCCTGCCATCCTGCAATTCAATGCCAGTCATCCTCTCCCCATTTGGCCCGTCAATTGGGAAGGGAATGCGAAAGTCCTCGGACTGGGCAGCTTCTCGTCCCTGAGTGTCAGCTGAGAAAGGGCCTATTCTCCCCAACGACTTGTTTTTTGTTGAGTCGGTGTACAAAAATTGAAGCCCCATAATGCTATACACATCAAACACCCATCCAATGATCTCGACGAGCTGTGAAAGGTCTTGGCCATCACTACCGCCAAAGACGACCGTAGAAAAAGGTAGAGGAATCCGAGAACCCTTCCTGATAGGAAAATCATCCTCACTGCCGTTGAGGAGAAAATGTTTCGGGGGGATGCTCGGGCTCCATAGGCCAATTTCCTGTAGGGAAGACTCTTCTGGCTGCTGCAGAGCAGGGATGCCAAGCGATACGAGTTTCAAAGCCTACGTCATGATAATTAGTCAAGCTGGTGTTAGAGATAATGGTACGAACTCACATCGAACTGAGCCTTTATCGTCCTCGATTTCTCTGGGTCCCCAGACAGACATTTCCGAGGGAATCCGTCATGTTCGCCTACCCAGAGCGATGAAGTGCCATCTTCAAACAACAGGGAAATAGCCTTGACTCCAGTTTCATGAAATGCCAACATCCAGCCGCAAATCGCCGTACCTGAAGAGATATCGATGGTGTCCTCCCGATCCGGATGTGAGAATCCGACGCGTACTTTAGAGCCACCTTGTGCCTGGAACTGAAGCCCGGAGATAAAGCTACCATTGCCCAGCTTGACAAAGCTAACGGATATTTTTTCGAGGTCCGTAGGAATAACGGCCATGCGGTTTCGGAGAGCCCGAGACCCTTGATTGAAAGTCTCTTCGGGTTCTTTGAGACCACGACTAGCAACACGCCAGGCCATTTGGTCTTCATCTCCAAGTGGTTCAAAGAAGCATGGCAAAGGGCGGCCGTGACAAGAACCTCCCATTTGCCCTAAGATATGCTGCAGCTGGATAGCCAGGCCCCAGATGCGTTTTCTGTTGATCAAGTTCGGATGCTCTTCCATCGAAGCTACTGACTCGTACATGGCTCTCCACGACTTTGGCCTGGTTCGCCGAACTTCAAAAACGTGATGGTATTCGCGTCCCCGCGAGAACCTTGATGCCCAAAAGGCTTCTGTCAATACGAATTCGGCAAATGTTCGCGTCGCCATTCTCAGAGACCGCACATCCTGAGAGGGAAGTTCTAGGAGAATCATTTCCAGGATTTCAGGAGGTAATGACCGGAATATATCAGCATCCATGTCATGCGGCAGAGGTGATGGCTGTATGCTTTGACGGAACTCCTGTGGTGTGCTCTCAAATCCAAGGAACTCTCGAATCGCAGGGATATCCATGGGGTCAAACCGAATGGGGTCAGTGGATGGCGCCTTATCATAGCGAAGATCAAGGTCAGGAAACCTTCCCCGTGAGTTCAACAACGCAGCCCCTGCATAATCGTGTCCCCAATCCAAGATACCGCCTGTTCTCATCGGCATCGAGAGGCATGCATGCAGTATGTCCCGAGGAAAGGGCTGGCATAGCTCATTCAAAAGGTAGTAGCACGATGGATGAAATCCAAGCCCCCAAAATGGCTGGTCGTCAAACCAAGGGTCCGGATGGAGGATATCCTTGAAGGTCGATGAAAGCAAGTTGATCAGGACAAAACTGTCCGGGGCGAGTTTCTGGCTATCATATCGACTCTGGGGCTCTTTTGGTGCTTTCGTTCCGTTATTACCATGGAAACCAATCCCAGAGAGTCTAATATTATCCCAACCGTCGTTTTCGGTGTAAACTAGCGATGTGTCAGAGGAAAGTTTCTCCTTGGGGGAATTAATAACTAACCTGCTCTAAACTCCTTCGTCCATGATTCCGCGCAGTGACGGGATATCGGAACTCCACACAATGCGCAGGCTACCGAGGTCATGGGGGGCGGCTGTTCGTTAGTGCTTCTAATAACTGGCAATCTGTTGTAGAGGGGAAGAAATACAAAGCTGAAGAGAGAACGGCTGACGCATGTGTCAATCACGTGATGTGTCCTCGGTCATTCTTGGATTTCCATAAGCGCGAACTCACTGCATTAGTGTCACTAACTCATATGTGTTTTTCGAAGTGATCTTTTTCAAGGCTGACCCAATTGCTGTCGAGCGATGCCTCCGGATCTGTACGTCTGAGGATCTGTCAGGAACAAGAGATTAAAGGAATGAGCATCAATGAATGACTGCCGCCACTTTATATGACTAATTGGTTCCCTATATGCCGCTGGATCACCTAGGATGGCCACACGAGTTACGGCCGCTTGATCAAAACAGCACCTGCCCAAAGAGACCCTGGGTTCAAATGCTCAGGATAGATCTCCATCATGCACTCATAAAGTTCTTCAGCCGTACCGACGTCAGAACTGACCTTGTCAACGTTCTCCAAGTACGTCTTTGTGTTGTGAATCGCTTCAGGACCGAACCCCTTGCTTGGATCACTATGCCCGCCCACAACATGCTCAGGTCCAAGGGCGGCTATCTTGTCCAACGCATTAATCCACTCGCTCCGCTTCGCGGCAGTTCCCGACTCCCCCAAGTACGGGTGAGTGTTTGCGTACACGGCATCGCCCGTCACAGCGAGCTTTATGGACGGTACCCAAAGAGTCGTCGTGTCATCCGTGTCTGTATGGCCAGTCCTGACCACTTCTAGCTTCTCGCCCTCCAGTTCAAAATAGTCCCGAGAAAGAGGCTGGGCGATCTTGAGCGTGTGGGGAATCTGGTTAGGAAACAACTTTTCGCAGAGACCAGCCAGACGCTCCGGCGTAGTCTCGAGTTCCATTCTGGCCACGACTTCGGGGGTCGCGACCAGAACCGCGTCCGGGAACCGTTCTAGGATGAGTGCGCTGCCGAAGAAATGGTCACCGTGGGCATGAGTGACGTAAACGTGCGTGATGTTGTGCCCGCTTGCAACAACCCAGTCCAGAAGCTCACGCGACGCGTCCAAGGTCAACTGTGCGTCGACCAATACAGCGTCTTTGGATCCGTAGATCAAGGTAGATGTAGTGGGAACCCACTTCAGGTTCTCATGACCGACTGGTCCAGTTCGGGTGGCCGAAGCACGCTTGCTAAAAAATACTTTGTACTGCAGACTCATCTTCGGGTGGTGGTGATTTGCTTGAATCGTGGTATGGATGGCTAATAAAGGTCCGTCAAAAGCATGATCGTTATTATAGCCCTTGCCGCACGTGGATGAGCCAGGTGTCTGCATATTTGCCAATGGTTAAGCCGGCATGATCAGCAATCTAGCCGGCCCAAGCCAGAGTAAACAAGGGATAGACATTGGGAGATGACCAAGCACCCAGAGCCAGGCGGATAATCACTAAACACTATAAGCGATAGTGTCATGACGCCGGATGTATAGTAATCAATCCCGCGCTCTACCTGGTGTCGGTAGTGTCTACGTTCATTCCGGGCGAGCCGAGGCAGGCTGGATCAGAGACCCACTTCGAAAGGTCGGCACTGCGTGACTTGACCACACCACATTTCGGCAGGGGATATGATAGCAGGGACAGCGGGGTCCCAATTATCGACTATCTGGTGAACCGTGTGAAGCTATTGAGTTTCTGACTACAACTCTATTCCTCGTTTGCATGCAAGACATTCTCCGCCTTAAAGACCACAGCGTCCTTTGGAAGAAACGGCAAAAGTAGAGCAGTGTCCCAATATAGCCAGACCTCCTTGAAATGCAATCCCTCTGGAGTCTTCTCGTCGTGGCTCTTCCCGATAATGGCAATCATGGTGACAGGGATGCTGACAGTTGGCTCCCTCTCCTTGTTTCCACGAAGCCACAGGTTGCGAATGTTCTGGGTGTAGATCTGGCTTGTACCATCGTCGCATTCAATCTCCAGAAACCGAACCCAGTCGTGATGGATTCGTTCAAACACGCCAAACAGTTTCTTCATCCAGGCCCACATCTCGTCCCCTCCGTGATATACCGCGTTGTTCTGGTTGTGAAAGATCACATCCTCTGAGTAGAACTTGAGGCCGGAGCCGCTGTCGTAGCCTCTGGAGTCTACGGCATCGACATATTGCTTGAAGAATCTCTGAGTCGGTGTAGTCGGGCCGTCCCTTTCCCACTGGGCGCCGGAGATCTGACTCACAACTCGAGGCATGGTGGAAATTGGCAAGTATTGGACTCGGAGTGTCTCTCAAAAGGAGTAAAATACTTGAGAGTCAAGGTATACTAATTAGAACATACAGATCAAAGAAGTCTGTGGAATACAGTACTTGAATCTTTGGGGACGGACGTTGGCTCTATATAGCTATTCGACTGTGACTTTATATAGTATTAGTAGTCCCGTATGGGAATCGTGTTGCATTTATCTGAGGCACGGTGCTGCTCTGAACGGTTGGATGTCGGTACTTGGACGCGTGGCCTGCCCTTAGCAACGCCGAGCTACCTTGATCTGCTTAAGCAAACTTTAGACCCCGCCTTCTTTAAGTAGGTAGGAATTGGTAATGTGACGAATCTTAAAAGGATCCTCTTGAGGTTTTCGAGACTTAGTAAGCCGTTGAAGCATAAACCGTCGGCAATGTCATCCTCACTCGGGGCTCTGACTATCAAGTAACGGCCGACCCCCTCTCAATTAGTCAGACTCCCTAGTATGCCTCTACACATTAGCACTACTATTTTATATTTATTTATCACAGCATCATCCTGCCAACCGCACATGACCTGCACTCCCTACATAGCATCTGCGTATTGTGGCATCTCTATACCTCCTCCCTTAAGGCATAAATACGTTGTTGACCCAAACCTAGTTCGCCCCCTCATATTATTCATCAGTGTGTTCAACTTCAGACTCAGAAATAGCCATGTCTCAAAAAGCTCTTTTGCTGGAGGAGGTGGGCAAGCCATTGATCGTGGGGGACCGTCCAATCCCGCAGCCTGGCAAGGACCAGTTGCTGGTCAAGGTTCTTGTCGCCGGTTGTAAGTTTTTAAAACAGTTCTACCCTGAAGGACAAGAGAACCGTAGCTAATTGACGGTTAGTAAATCCTCATGACCAGAGAACCCGCGATGATGGCCTCTTTGTCACGAGCATGCCATACGTCCTTGCCAGCGATCTGGTTGGAGAAGTCGTGACTGTGGGAACCGGACAGCATTCTGCCAAGTTCGTCGTTGGTGAGCGTGTTTTTGGTCACACTTTTGCCGAGGGGGGCTTCGAGAATGACTTCAACGGAGCGCAGCAATATGCTCTTGTCGATGCGAGGTTTGTAGGCAGGGCGGCCGTCAGTGGGCTGAGCAACGACGAGGCATCGACAATCCCCGTCATAGTGTTGGCTGGCTTTATTGCCCTGTTCGCGAGTTCCGGCCATGGCCTGCCCCCTCCTTTCTCACCAGAAGCAAAGTCCTTCGATTATGCCAACGTCACCCTTCTTGTCATTGGAGGCGGCTCCAACACCAGAAGAGCCATAATTGAGCTCGCCAAGTTGGTAGATATAGGCCAAATCATCGCAGTCGCCGGCCATCGCAATGTAGCAAGCCTCAAGTCTATCGGGGCGAGCCACGTCATCGACCGACGAGCCCCCGATGCACTGGACCAGATCCGTGCCATCACAGGGGATGAGTTAATCTATGCGGTTGACACGGTCAATGCCGGCGTGGAACAAGAGCTCGGTGTCGCGGCGCTGTCAAACACAAAGAAGGGCACCTTGATCACTCCTCGTCGACCTGACGGAGCCTTTGATGCTGCTCGGATAGGTTCCAAGTCTGCGGGGTATGAACGGCGCCTTGTGTATGGCATATCTCCGGTGCACCCAGAAGTGACGGTGCGGTTCTGGGAAGAGGTTCCTCGATGGTTCAAGGAGGGTAAACTTCGCCCCAGCAGTTTTGGGGTTATCAAGGGCTTAGACACGGATGCTGTCAACAATGCGTTGGACCAATATCGAGATGGAAAGGGAGTGAAGATGAATATCCACCCTTGGGAATGAGCAGCGACATATAACATATAAAGTCTCCTATGAGAAGCACCTGTCCCTGTAAGAAGCGACAGTTGAGCCATTCTATTCAATGGGGGTTAAGAGTGCACCCAAACACTGACTGCTCCGACTACACCCTAGCGCTAGGGACGCCAATTCCACCAACTTGCCGCGTCGGTGCCTTGTCTGCAAATGTGGGGCACTTCCTTTAATACGCAAGCGAAGTGACAGTCTTAAGCATTCAGCTAGCTGTTTTCGAGAATGAATCAACTGACCAACTGTAACCATTCTTGCAGTTGCTCTAAAAGAAATTATGGGACATTGGGATAATAAGGCCAGTCAGTTCAAATCCTTCTTGAAGCATCATGGTTGGCCTTCAACTTCAGCTATTCCCACTTGAAAGGCTGTAGACTTGGTTCAGGGATATCGGCATCAAAGTACCAACCCGTAGGCCCATTTGGTGCATGTATGGCTTCCCTAAAAATCCTGTTGGCATCCGGTATCGGTAGTCCAGACCAACGGACCCAATTCTGTAGCTGTATTCCGCACTCGTCCCTAATCTCATCGAACCTGAATCCCAAGTGAAACTCCAAGGTAGACATATCGGCTCTCTCAACATCTGAGCCTCGGTTACGAGCTTCTTTCAATTGAACATATGCTTGCCAAAACTGATGGCGATTGCGTATGAGTCGTTGACATAGTGATTCTGGGCAGGTGTGTATGTACTTTATCGCCGGGAGTCTCCAGTGACGGTTTCCAGAGACGTTTATGTGCGCGGCGAGCCCTCTGGCGATACGTTGGGCATCAAGTTCCCGGTCTCGTTGGATTGACAAGCCAACTATCTTCGGAAACGGCGTGATCTGCACATCCGGCCGGGCGTGATAAGGACCGAAATATGGTCCGGAATCACTAAAGGTATCAACCCAAGATGTCGAAATAACGGCGTCAATGGGTTCCGAAGGTACGAAGGATAGGGGTTCTCGATGAAGAGCATCCTCGGCCTGATCACTGTACTTGACGCTCCAAGCGTTGAGGTGAGCGTCCCCCTCGTTGAACCACGTAGCCAATTCCTCCGCGCGCCACTCTTCGAGGAAAAGGTCCTTCAAATTGGGGAAGAGCGATATAACGCCAATAAAGTCAGCAGCGTTGTCGTGTCGTGGAACACATGTGGAAAGGACCAGGCGTTTGACTCGCTGGAGGCAGGCGGGGTCGAATTGCCCTATGTCCCAAGAACATGCAGATAAGATTTCTGCAGACTCCTTGTTTTCCAGGTGGTCAGTTTCCATCTTGGGTACTTGTAGGATATCTCTTCCGAAATGAAACCAAGTTCTTGGGCCATGAGACCGGGTGCGGAAGGTAAGCTCATAACCCCACCTCCTCAAGGCCTGTCGCGACTCGACGCAGACGTGCAGAAAGACAGGAATAGGTGCTTGACTATGAAGCCAACTCTCGCGTGCCAATTCATGTGCTACTTCAGGGCGGGAGGTAAGCCAATGTATTGGTATCTCTGGGGCATCGGCTGTAGGCGTCCATGGCTGATATTTAGGTCGCTTGGAAGTAAAGCCATAATCCTCGAGCTGAGTTTGGCTATGGATGGTGGACCAGGGCAGTTGGTAGCGCCAGTGATGAGCAAAGTAGACAAGATCTGGATGAAGCTTCAACTTGCACCGTAAAGGACCACCCTTTAATTCGTCTTCAAATTGTGCGTACGAGAGGCCCTTCTTACTCATCCAATCATAGTCTTGAGTTTCCCATTTTTCAATCCATTCGTCGGAGATGGGGAAGCCTTCCTTGATAGACACGAGTCTTGGGGGGGTGGATATGGCATAGATCTGTTGCCTGATGTCGTACGGTAGATCGGGAAAGCGATGGAAGTGAGATGTGGCCATCATTGCGGTTGATAGACAGGTGATGTGTTGATCAAGTTTGAGGGGAAGTTGGTTGCCTAGGTTGGAAGGATTTCCTGTCCTGTAATTGGCTCAGTACACGGTATACGGTGGGGCTTTATTGAGCCAGGGACCAGGGTACCTGTTGAATCGTAGAGCCTGGCGGCGTTATCCAACAGCACCTATCCCCTCGGGATGTAAATCGATGGGCAAATCTTTGCGTCTTTTTTCTAAAACCAAGGTAATATACAAAATCTATCAACATGGTTCAAATGTCAATAGCTATCAAGGCTGTCCATATTTGGGCGGAGGCATTTAAGGAAGCCTGTCTGAATAGTAGTCCAGATCTCTAACAAGGAAGCATCATCCACCACTTCACGGAGCAAGCCAACTCGCTTTCCAGGCCTCAGAAATGTCGACAAAAAACTTAGTCAAAGGTGATATCGAAAGGCACCCGGACGGTTCCATCGGTAGGAATAGGCTCACTGTACGTCAGGTCGGAGCATTTGGCATTGCAGCCAACAATATGGTTAACAGGAATGGCAATGCTGAACTCGGCCTGGCCACGGACATAGCGTCCGTTGGCGTTGAGGGTTTGCTGCTGCACCTCTGCGCCTGCCTGTTAGCTTGTCTTCGTCTGGCGATGTTTTATACTTACCAACGTCCGTCTTTCCAACACAGACCCGATCCATGTGACCCCAAATTCGCTTCGTGCGGTCGGCAAACCAGACTTGGTGGCAGTCCTGGTCCTCCCATTGGCACGTGCTGGAGCATCCAAGTTAGTAAAGAATTTCAAGATGCGCAGGAGAGGTGCCTACTTCGTAGTCGAATCAGTGGTGCACATCATGGTCGTGGTGCCGTCCACGTCTGTGTGCTGATAGCTGATGCTCGATCCCAAAGACACCTTGGCTTCGGTGTTTGGAATAGCAAATTCCAAGGAGGCATCCAGGATCTTGTAGTCGACGCCGTTGCTGGAGGAATGAGTATAGGAAGTGCAGCTCTGTCTGATCTAGGCAACGTTGGAATTGCAGGACGAGGTCGACTTACAGTCGATAACAGCCCCCAAATTCTGCCAACTGGTATACTCAACGGCAGATTCAACAAACCAGTACTCAGTCCAGCAATGATCACCATTGTGGCCGGTAGTACAGGCGTCGTCCTTGCCGTTCTTGGGGAGCTTGACACCCTGATCAACAGAATACCCAGTTTGTTTCGGAATCATGAAGCTGGGGTCTTCCTTAAAACAGTCAGGGATTTCGTCACGATAAATCTTTGCATCGATGCGCTTGACAAGGGACTCGAGAGTCTCGCCTCGAGCCTCGAGGTCGCCAAGAATGCTGCCAAGAGCGCGTTCATCAATGGGATCACGCTTTGCGGGCATCGCTGCCGCCAAAGACATGACAGCAAGGGGAAGGCCTAGATGAAAATGCATGATGAAGATAGGAAGGAGTGCCGGTTTGTCGGTTACTTGTTGAGAATTGGGTACAGAAGATGGAGCGATGCAATGATGGGAACTTTCGAAACGTTGAGAGGAGTCGACCTCACCTTAAATACCTTTGTCCTTCATAGAGAAGATATAGCTATCCATAGCAGACAAGCTAATTCTCCTTACAAATTTTCAAAGTTCGATTGTCAATTCCTTCGTTCCTGCAAGTTGAGTGCGTTAAAATTGCCAGGATCCGCACAGCCTCGCCCGCAACCGCGTTGAGAAAATCGAAGTCAACTCATCTGGTAATTGAATATGCGTAGCAAAGTGGGAAATGGCGGGATTTCGAAAAGCAACTGCCTATCTGGTTGAGAAGGGGGCAACAGCGTTGATCCTACAACCCACAAAATCTGCCTTGTGTCAGGGTGTATCGGCACAAACTGGCCGACATGAGACGAATGTGGTAGTTCGTCAAGTTCTCGAACCATAGGGATGAAGAGCGGGGATCCATGGCCTCGAGGTGCCGGAATGTCCGGGGGAGATAAATGACAGGTAAGGAATTTGACGCGCGGGTAGGCAGGGATGTGATGTGAGCGCATCCTTCCAGTCGCAGATAGAAACCTCAGCCAAACTAGGTAGTCCTCGCCATACCAGGGTTCTAATTAAATTAAGGTTTGTTAGGTAGATGAAAGTGAGACCTCTTAACTATGTGTCTGCTTTCTTCCCATGACATGGTTGATAGCTCGGTGATTCTCTGAATAGTTTCTCCAAGAGGACTAGCGGAGGACAGAAGGATTGGAATCCGAAACAAGTAACCGCTTGAGTCTCCGATACCTTGCGGGCCTTCTCTTTTGAAGTAACCCTATTGGGTCATGTCAAATCAGTGTTGTGCGTATCTTACTGGTCGGCAAATACTTTCGTTAGTTCATGACCACATTACCCCTTCTGCTCCAATGCCGACCCATCTTCGGGAAGGCAGTGCACTATCAGGAGCGCCAAGGGTGATTGTAGGCCAAATCGAACTGGGTGCAGATGTTGCAATTTCGAGGCTTGACAAACAGCTCATGAAGGATCATGTAGCCGATTGGAGGATCCTTCTTTACAGACAATTCCTGTACGGACACTACCTAGTTGCACTGACTTCGAACCGGCGGTGTGACAGCGTATCATGAGCAGTTTTTTATTCTTCAATTTTCACAGTCAAGGGACGTCCGAGTCGAGTTTAGAGCTGTCATAGGATAACTACCGGCATGGTGGATTTTCTGTACTGTACAACTGAGGGTTCGACTTATTTGGGCAACTTGGTGCGTCTCAAGATGGAGGGCTGATGGGATGCAACCATCATACACAGTTTGCTGCTCACATTTCACTGGTGCTATCCTGAGTAGCATTCTGGTATTTATTGTTTCATTTTAGTGACCAAGCCGACTGCCAATTCATGGTTCTCTATTTATGAACCAACTCTTGTGCTATAAGATGTTAGCTTCCAAGTGTCACGTAAGAAGTTAGTGGTGATTTTGGCCTCTAGTATACGAATAGTGGCTAATCTTAGGGTCTCAATAAGGTTGTGGATTTGAAAGGCTTTTGAAGTTAATGCGCGAGGTATTTAATCGGTAAGGTATCAGAAACAAGTTGGGGATATTGGCTTGCGCGTTCGAGAAGGATTGGGCGACGGTACTGGACTGAACTTGCGTCGTGTCTACACAAAGGTCTGACGGTTCTTGGCAGGGTGAGACATAAAACCTTTCATGTGTCTGTTCCTCAAAGCATATCAATCTGTAGCGAGTGACACGTGATAGCTAGTGACGTTGATAGCGTGAGGGAGAGACTGGCTCCCCGTACTAACAATCAACAAATAAGATAAGACGTAGCTAAGTCATCAATCAAGATGATAACTTACTATTCACTCCGGCCTTCGCCATTAAACCTTGCCCTTCTATCTTCTGTATATCTATAGACATTTCTTTGTCCAGGCCAAGCGGCCGAGTTTTGAACCCCGGAAGGCTACCATGATCCATTTTAAATTGGATCCCCTCGCGCAACCGATTGCAGGCAAGCGACTTTCGGTAGTTATTTCTAGTGTTGGATGCCTTGTCAAGACACTTGTCTTTTAAGGCAGAGTCTAGGGTCTGATTTGAAGTGGAAAGTACCGGAGGGCTACCATACAGATGGATTTACATGTATGGATAAAATGAGAATGAAGCTATAGTGCCTGCAAGACACTCATACGGCCCCATCCATTCCCAGCCTGCAACCCTATCGTAATATTGTCTTCTGTTTTAACCTCAAGGCTTTTCCGACCTGACCAATACGCGCTCTGGTTATCCTTTCACCTACCTTTGCCTCAAGTTGCAGACACTTAGAAGGGCCCTCGATGACAGTCGCATTATGGGACTAGCCCGCCAAGTCGGCAGTGGACTCTTGGCAAAGTCCGGCGACGAGCGCTAAGACGTCGTTACATTGCTGCCCACTAACCTCTCCGCGCGTATTGGGCCAAGGCAACAAACATCAGGCCCCGTAGATTCTGCTACCATTAGCGCACATTGGGTCTTATAGAATCCGGTGTGCGAGTATGCAAGTCGAAGCAAACACGGACGGAAAATGGCCCCGAAGCACCGCGGGATCCGTTCGGTGCATTGGCAGCGGAGACTCTTGGGCGTTCAACAGTGGGACCGTATATCGCAGCTTGGTTCGGGTTGAAATGTATCATGTCAATCGTTGAGTGCCGGCCATTAGTTTAAGTATATAAACTCAGGTAGCGAACCCTGATCTCCCCTCCAATCTCCGACAGCATTAGGCAAAACAACAACCTTACCTCGGCTACTTTACTACGAGTTACACGTATACTAATAGTAACTGCATTCAACGAAAATGGTCGTCCCAGAGCGCATGGTCGAGAGTATGCCACTGAGCGGACGAAACGACTCCGACCCGAACAACTCGCCCAATATGTCGACTTTCGGGACCCGGGGCTCGCCGACATGGACACGGATCCTTACGTCGATTATGAAGCCCTGGAATCCAAAGGCTATCCGTTGAAAGATGGCTCCGAGGTCACGGTTCTCATCGCCGGGGCGGGCATGTTGGGCCTGATGGCAGCTCATCGTTTGGTGACCGAAGCTGGCATCAGCAACACCGATCTCGTCCTTGTCGACAAGGCGGGAGGATTTGGCCGCCCGTGGTACTGGAGCCGATATCCAGGTGTCGCGTGCGATATTGAAGGGTATTGTTACATGCCTTTGCTCGAAGAAACTGGCTACATGCCGAGGCACAGATAGTGAGTGCAAGTCCGGTCGAGATTGACTCGAGTTACATAACTTACCATGTCAAAGCTGTCACGGCCATGAGATTCGGGAGCATCTTGAGCGAGTCGCTTATACCTGGAGCCTGCAAGGCCAGTTCTGCACCACTGTGATTGACCAGAAGTGGGACGACGACGCAAAGCGCTGGGTTGTCACTTTGAGTCAGAACGTGGAACCTGGCAGCGAGCCAGAGCAGTTAACGGTCCGAGCACAGTTCTTGGTCCTCGCTGGCGGCATACAGACGTCGCCTCATGTCCCAAAGTTGAATGGGGTCGATGTCTTTCGTTCAGCACCGGACAAGATACTCATGCACACTGGGCGTTGGGATTGGTCCAAGACCAGTGGCTCGCAGGAGAAGCCCGATATGACCAAGTTGCTGGGCAAGCGAGTTGGAATCATTGGGACTGGAGCCACGGCCGTTCAAGCGGCACCTCATTTGGCCAAGTGGGCAGAGCAGACATACATCTTCCAGCGCACGCCGTCGTATGTCGGACCGCAGGTGCAAAAGGAGACTACAACTGCGGATTGGGCCCAGGTGGCAGACAAAAACGGGTGGCAGTATGAGTGTGTGGCAAGTCTCGATGCCATGTTCACGGCGAAGTTGGGTGCCGAGGACAAAGTTCAAGATGGCTGGACCAAGGTCTCGGGCATGACAGCTATGGCTGGTCACGCAGGTCGAATCGTTACCTCAAACACGGAGAAACAACATGTCAAAGAAATGATGGACATAGACTATCCGTGGACCGAAGCCATGCGCTCGCGCGTCGACGTTGAAGTCAAGAACTCGTCGATTGCTCAGAAACTCAAGGCCTGGTACCCTGGTTTCTGCAAGCGTCCAACTTTTCACGGGTCGTACCTTTACCTCTTCAACAAACCAAACGTCTCGCTCGTCGACACAAACGGCAAAGGTGTCGAGGCCTATACATCGAATGGAGTTGTGGCCAATGGCCGTGAATACGAGCTCGATGTCCTTGTCCTCGCGACGGGCTACGCTGTTGGAGTTGTCGACTCTTGCCCTTCTTCGGCGCTCAATGCTCCTCTCACGGGCCGTAAAGACCGGTCATTGAAGGGCAAATGGGATGGGAAAGATTATGGAACCTTGTATGGTGCCATGACGAATGGGTTCCCAAACCTCTTCTTTGCCTCAGGAAACGGAGGCTCGGTTTCCCAAAACGCCCACAGCTTCTATCACCTCATGTCACGACTCATTTCACATGTTATAAAGAAAGGTCGTGACAAAGCCAGAAACCCAGACAGAGCAACAGTTGAGGTAGACAAGAAGACCGAGGATAATTGGTCGGGTGAGATTGCGAAGCGAGCGCGCTGGTTTGCAGCCTTTCCTAGCTGTACACCTGGTTACCTGACGACTGAGGGCCTTGTCCAGCGGCAAGACAGCTTGACTCAAGAGGAGGCTGATGAAATGGCCAAAAGGTCTTACTGGGGGGAAGGTATCCTCAGCTTCCAGGAGATTGTCGGCGCATGGATGGATGAGGGAGAACTGGATGGCTTGGTGGTTGAACCGTGAGCGGCATTCGTATCTCGTAGGGCCCAAACCAAAGCCTTCATTTGGTGTAGATTTTAGACTGAATTATATGTCGAGTAGACTTAGATCGGATTAGAAATATGCAAGAGCTAAGCTGTAATAATCATCCCGACCCATTGCTACGTAATCTATCACGTACCTTTGCGTTGAGATTTTCAACTGCTGCCGCCAGAGGCACCAACTCCACTGCATCCTTCGATATAACCAGAAGGCCCCGCGCGACACGCTCTATCAAGGTGGCATCTGCTTGGTAGTCGCGCGGAGCCGCCGAACGTAAGAGGTTAGATGCCAAACACTCACACGGTATGTGTGCTTGGAGGACAACAAATGTGACCGAGACGGCTCCCATACAAGGGAAAGCAGATAAAATCAAGTCTACCACCTCGAGGATATGACGAGAAGATTTGGGAGCGAGAGGAAATTTGGCAATATCAGGACCGACGACGCGACGAAGCATGGCCAGGATGCAAGTGTACCCTTCCAAAGCCACACCCGCAATCGTCCACAATTGACCGTCAGAAGCAATCATCTCCCTTACCCACTCTCCCTATTTTCGCAGCGTTAGTGACATAAAGCGAAGATGGTTGGTACTTTCTTACAATGCTCCACTGCTCATATAATCCCTCGATATCACGACACAGCGCCTCAGTTGTCGGCAGATCAGGCTCGGCTTGGGAGCTTTCAAGGCGCTGGAAAAACTCTATTAGAATGAATGTTAGTCGAGAGTCGATTAAGAATCGGGTTTTCGTCGCCGTTTCCGTCCGCAACCCAGATTTAACAAGCCATGGAAGGTTAACTTTTGCCTCGCACCAGCTCTTTATTATAACCAGCGGCTTGTTATGAATCAAATGGAAGTAGGCATCCATAGTAAACAATTCCCAGAATCCTTTTCGGCCTGCATCTACTCCGGACTCATCTAGACCTGCTAGAATTGGGCTGACGGTGTTGTCAAGACGGTGAAGCCCGATGTTTTCGGCATACTGACACGCTCGCTTGAACATGTCCCAGCTCAGCTCTATGTCGAAACGCTCAGCAGCCAGTCGCACCTAAGACAGAGTTGCATTAGGAATAATAAACGTGGGTTCAGGGACGGCGATATTACCATGAAAAAGGCAGCAACAAAATCTGTGGCCGTCCCCGTTGCGTGTGGCTCCCAGGCTGAAAGTGCGCGTAGACAACGATGGTACAGCTTGCTCATTGTCGTTGCACAATCTGTGACCGGTGTAGACCGGGCATGGAGAAAGTACCCATGGTAAAAAATACAGTAATACACTACAAAAATGGATGCATCAACATGAACGTGAGGGAGCCCGATGACATCCGGCATCAGCTGTATGAGCTGGACGTTCAAGAATTCTGGGAATAGATCTTGAGAGGTGAGTGAAGTAACCTGTACGTAGCAACAAGAGTAAGAGTAAGTAGCAAATTCTCTATGAGCTGGTCCCACTCACTCTGGATCCACGACTTTGCTAGGTCCGGCTCAATATGAGATTCATCCAGGCTTCTTGAAAGGGCATTCTGGTGGTGGATAATGCCGCGCTGCACTTCGTCAACAGCATGTTGCAGAATGGATGTATCCGAATCTGAAGCGGCCCATAATGCGTGTTGATCCTCAGAAGCAGAGGTGGCGCTACAAGGGAGAGCAGCAGGTATGTCTAGAGAAGGAGAAGCTGAGTCGACTCGGTCGTCTATCTCATCAGGGGCATTTTCGGGTGCGGATTGGTACTGCGATTCATCCCCAGGAGTAGTGCTAGGCCCGTATAAAGCGCCAAAAGGCTTGCGAGTGCCGTGGCATCGGCAATTCTCTTCGATACGCTCCAGTCGCTGTAGGACCACGGACAATGCTATTTCGAGGTCCCTGCTTTGTCAACGGATAGGTTCTAATCCCGAAGGCGCACATTACTCACGCTACACGGTCCGCAGTGGTCCTAGGGGGTCTCCGTGGCATTCGCTCTGCGTATACACATTCGGCACCTTGTTCTCGGCACCTCTGGCATTCCGGTACGCGGCGATCGCAGCGGATCTTGTCACGTCAGTTGAGCGCGGCGTATGTAGCGAGTATGCTAACCTTCTTGACCCTGCACCTCTTGCACTATGAAGAGTCAGCCATCGCTATGATTGGGGAGCCGATCTGCTCACGGAGATGGGGTTTAGCTGCTGCGGGTCTGCCATGGCGCAGGCGGAGTTTTGGACTGAAGCTGAGATTGAGCGGAGTTTGTAATGGCGAAAGAGTCCGGACTGACGAGTACACCGAAAGCGAAGAGGAAGAAGGGAAGCTTTCACGTTCCCATTCACGCCCAGGGTCGGATTCTCGGTCCTTTTGCTGATAGTTGCTCTTCTAGGGCAGTTTCTTCGCTGTCTTGGCGAGTCCGGATGCCGAAAGTGGGGGCCGACGCTATGGCCCACCTTCCGGAGGCCGGGGAGTCCGTGGTCCGTGATAGCGGAGTTCAACAGCTGACGCATTCGTCCGGCTGCTCTTAGACAACGTCTCATAAGGAAAGCCACTTATAGACAGATAAAAGTGCGATTGTGATAAAGACAATCAGCTGAGTCAAGCAGGCGATTTGATCCTTGACTTTGCTAGGTCCGACTCAGCATGGAAGTCATCTAGGTTTCTGGAGAATGTATTTTGGTGCCGGACCATGCCCAGGCTTAGAAACGCCCCAACCCAAGTCACAATCAACCCATGCTTCTCCTCAACGCTAACATGCCCCATCAGGAAATGCGCTTTGCGGCCAGCGACCCGCTGCATCGGCGCGTCACGTTACCCTACACTGGTAACAATAATGACTGACTGTGTTCCTCTGGAAAATTTTCCCTGCCTGAAGGTCTCTCTTGGGCCTGTCAACAGTGTCATCGGATCTAAAGTTTACAAAGCCCAGCTACTCATGGCAACCCATGGCAAACCATCGTATTGTTACAAGCAAAAACGACGTTGAGATTGTTTGTACTAGCAGTGTGCCTGCTTCCATTCCCTCAATACTCTCGCATTCTCTCTGCATCCCGTCTTCTTCGCCAGCATCTCTGAATCTGCTACGTTCTGCGCGATCTTTACCATCGGTTGTGCTCCTTTCTTCAGCAGCCACCTTATTACACTAGCCCCCTTCTCCTGTACAGCAGCGTAGCATAAAGGAGTCCCCCAGTGATAGGCGCGATCATACTTGGGCATTGTAG
>JAADYS010002377.1:0-19296 GCA_012931995.1 Fusarium albosuccineum | reverse complement strand
TATTAATATAGAAAGAAACTATATTTTTTTTTAAATTATAGAAGCCATACCCTTGATAGGAATAAGCAAATAGACAGTATCCTACAGAGGCCAAGTTAGCTAATTCGCATTCCTATATGGGGGATAGGCCAGGGCACGACTCTTGTTCACAAGACTTCTGAGTCAGTCGACCAACCTTGATACTAATTGGCAGTCCATGAAAGGGCCCGATTGGCTTCCCTTCCCTAGCAAGGAAATCGTCACACATCTTCGCTCGCAATAGCGCCTTTTCGAAGAATATCTCGGTTAAACAGTTGGTCTTTTTGGGGGTTAGCATATAAGCCCATCATCAAACCGGAGTGCACTGACAAGCTGTTGGGCAACGGCAGCGCGCTTGCAAAATGCAGTTGTAACTTCAACCGAAGATATTGTTCTGTTCGCCAACATTGAAATGAGAGTAGTTGCACTAAATTTCTCGGTAATATCACGCTCTTTCTTCGTGAGAATATCAGTCTGGGCGAGAAGCTCAAACGCACTGGTGGTTGAGCTGGGATGGACTTGATCGGTGATGCTCTTCTCAAGACGCCATGCAGGTCGAATCCGACCAGCACGGTCATCGAGCTTGGCTTGGATGAGAGATTTCCAGTCAACAGTAGCCATCTTGGAATCAAGGGGTTGAAAAATGAGTTATCTCCAGTGCCGTTTACTTAGGCTTCAGAGACAACGAACTGCTGATATGTTTGAGATATCAACTACCTACGTTGTCTACTTATACTCATCACTCCCCAGCTCTTATGGCGTCATTGAGTCTTGTCACGTTGTATCTAACACCTGAATCGGGTCATTCTGGCCGCTCACTAGCAACGTATCAGTAATCAGTAGCCAAATGGAAACCAGACCAGGTAATTTTCAGAGAGCCTATCTTAGATCGCAGGGATAAAGGACTCTCCGGAAACTTCCAAATACAGTAATGGGCGAGTTATCTCAGGCTGCGGGGTGATACCATCCCAGGCGTCCGCGGGCCCCGACTCGGATGCTACTTCACAACCGTAGACACGCTAGTCTTGATACCTACCGAGTAACCGAGGTGGTTCATTAATAATTATCAGAACAATATGATGACCAATCGTGGTGTGTATGTGGTCAGTATCCTGAGGAGCCTTGAGCGTCCCTGAGGGGTCTGCGGTGTTCGGGTTCTCGGTTCAGAGGGGAGTCCGTTTGCCAAGAGCTCTAGTTACCACATGCCGAGGCTGTATTTGGAGTTTGAAAAGAAGTTACTGATAAATTTGAATGATATGGGTCTAAGTCGATGATTTAGTTCCTCCCTGAAAACATCTAATTCACTTCTGTATCAGGTATCTCTTAACTTCATCAATCTTGAACTCCCGGAGGGCCTAAATCTATCTGTATGGCCAAGACGTGTACAATGTAGGAATATGAGGGTGTTACTCGACGCAGTTTAAGGTCTTGATCGTGTATAATACAGCTTTTCAATATCTTTCAAAGATAAGTAGCTTATTCCTGCCACATCGCACCGTTGTGTTTCCAACTCCAATCAAGTGCACAAGACTCCACTATTTTTCCTAGCCGTTCGCTCAAATTCAAAATAAACTGCGGCGTCTCAAGAGGAGGCTTTGTCAAATCTTGGTTCTGCTGCCGCAGCTCCCAAGCGTTGAGGATCAATCTTGCCTCGGCCTGCGGAGAGTTGACTTCCTCCAATTCCGGATGATAGGCGTAGATCCTCTCAATAACCCGCCAAGCATGATCCGCCAGTGGCCCCGTCGGTCGAAGACAAATCTTTCCAGCCATTACAGTAATGGCTTCATGAAGAAAGTGAGACTTGAAGAACCACAGAAACTCATTGCTGCTCATGGTGTCATATATCTGCAGTGTCCTCTCGCTGTACAGAGTAAAGATTTGAAGCAAAAAGTCGTTTGCGTCTTGAATCTCCACTGTCTTTTCAAAAATGCCCTTTAGCGCCCTCTCATGCGTCAGTCTGCTCAGGACTATTGACTGAAGCGTGAGAGCTGCCCTGTGCACTTCCCCTGCTTCGATGGAAAGAAAGTCCGTGTACACCTGCGACAGGTCGTTTCTAAGTTTTTCTTCGGCTATCTTGGTTTTATCCAAAAAGCCCGCATTGATTTCTGGCGAACATGTTGCATTTTCGTGGGCCACGTCTCTGAATACAGAGGAAACGCCAAGTTCGGCAGCGTGTGTGAGGAACTTTGTGATTTGATACAGCACGAGACAGAAGCCCATTTCTGTGGGACCAGCCCGAGGAGCGGGAGCCTCGCGTAGCTCTGGGTACAGATCGGCATCGTTGAGATTCTGGGGTTGCTGGGTGTTCCAGTTTCCTGGGAGCGCCAGCTGGTTCGAGCCCGAAGCAATGGCGCTTGTCGTGTCCAGCAGCACAAGTTGCCACCAAATACGCCGCCGCATTTCCGTTTCGAATGGCGGTAACTGAAGCGTTGTTCCGTCTTGATGGTAGCCCATCTTTTGAGCGATGCGGACGGCCATGCCGGTGAGGACCCATAGCGCGTGTCTATCAAATCGAGATCGGAGAGACGACTAGTCATGTCAATAAAGCTTGCAAAATACCTATAGATGGGGTTGACCAACCATGTAGAGGAACATAGCTTGAAGTGTGGTCATGTCATAGTGCTTCCAGCATTGAGCCTGCGCTAAAGCGATCCTCGCCCCTTTCGAAAACTTGTTCAATGCTTCTAGACGAGACATGTTTAGTAAGCGCTCTGCCTCCTCGTCGCGTAAAGACATTGTTGCCATAGCGAGGATAGAAAAGAGAAGTCCTTGATAGCTTAATGATAGGTCGCTAAAGGAGCTCGCTGCTTGAACGACATATGGCTGAAGAGATGGCGCATGGATGACCTTTGTTAGTGGATGAACCCGGCCCAGGAAGATGTGCCATAGAGCAAACAGATGGGCGGGGCTTGGTTGAAAGTTTTGAAGCACCTGGGGGCCTTGGGCAACTAGCCAACCCATATCGTGAGGCTCCATGTCTTGCTCAAAGGCTCGAGATCCTAGGATATCCCTAATAGCGTTTATCTGTGATCTTGGTCAATTCCATTGCGTATTAGCAACACAATATGAGTGTATGCCACTTACCTCACCCCGAAGCCTTGCTATTAAAAAATCATCAATAAAGCGAACGCCGCCTTCCTCCATGGCCAATTCTCCAGTCCAACATTTGGGAGGGGTCGGAGGGGCCTGGGGCGTCTGAGGAGAATCGTCGTATGCTGGAGTTACAGATGCTAGATCTTCTAGCTGCTCGACGACACGCTCACATCGCGCCAAGCGTTCTTGCAACTCCTGGTTGCGCGACCGACGTTTCGGACGTGGTGCTGGCGTCCGGGCAATACATGGTACTCCTGTCTAAACTGGGGTAAGTCGTTCTGCAGATTGTTGATGGGATAGGGTAGGCCTGGCATACTATGCTGCAGTTGGCACAGGGTCTTTTCTGTTCACATCTGATCTTGTGCTCATAGCAGCTGCGGCAAGCGAGTGACGACATGATCCGAGCAGAGCCGAGGCAAATTGGCGGTCAGATAGCAGCAGGATAAGTGAACAAGATAATTGAGCTGCCTAGATTTCACGTTCAAAGAGCCAAGCTCGTCGCCAGAATGAGATTCGGGGTCTTGAGGTAAGAGTATAGAAGTCAGAAAGATCAACTGACGCGTCCCCTAATCGGCTCAAAAGTCCAGCATCCAGATTCCAAGCGGCAGTGCCGGCATGGATGGTGCAGATCCACATATCGGAGCTGACGAGGCACCCGAACTCCGTCTCCAATCATAAAAACAACGTTAAATTCCAGGACTATCTCATTACAACCTGTCGGCCCTTCTTCTCGTAATTCCTTGCATTGGTCATTGCTATGCCACCGGTCGCAGTCTTTTTTTGAAAATTCATGCTTGCGCGAGCCTTCAACACTACATCGAATTCTTCTCTTTGCAGTCTTCTATCCTCCCAAGATCGATGATGTTATTGGAATACTTCTCAGCACAAGAAGTCGAACAAGGTTTGTCCTCCTGTTAGATGGTAACAGACTTAGATAGGATCCAAACATGCTAGAAGTCACATTGACGAGGCACGGCAAATCTATTGTCTGGTAGCTTCAAAGTCTCCTGAACGAAATGAGGCTCCTTATGCGTACTGTTTCTTGTCAAGTCAAAGCCACAGGAATTTCGTGGCGTTTAGGGGGCTTCGGGGTTGGGAACGGCCCGTCTCGGGAAGTGTACGGGTCCGAAACTCCGAAGTTGACATCATACTTATCGCCATGTGGCGAGACCGACGTGTGCCACGTGCTTTCTAGCGCGTACATCGGTCTCGCGCAAGCTGCATTGTCCAACCATAGAAAGAAGATTGAATTAATTCCAGTGAGTGGCAGAAAGGGCGCACTTTCGCGCAAAGTCGACAAATCGTCAACGACTTTCCCACATACCAACCCTGAGATCAAATATTTATTCACGACAGTAAGGACAGGTGGTTAGCTGAGAATTGCCCAGTGGGAAGACATAGAGTCCAAATACTTTTATTTACACAAAAGAGTCGCTTGTGCAACCCAGCTGTCTTAAGAGCACAATCGCAGTGACAAGTGTGACAATCAGTTGACGGCGGTCGTACAGGTATCGTAGCTTACATAGTATAGGTATCGAATTGAAGCAAAAGACTCTACCTATCGAGGTGAAGATTACAAAATGCCATAACTCAGCCACGGGTGGACGAACATCACCTCGGGTACGAAGGACCTTGTGGGGCAACCAGCCACAAGACTCAGTCAGTAGCTAAGGTACCTCAACAGGGCGCTAGGCTGTCTGGGCTGACTAAGTATTTCTGCTATGACATAAGTTTCTTATCAGATTTTGTCTTATCGCTGACTATCTATTGGCTGCTTGCCCTACGAGTTCAGATCTATAGCTATTCTCCGCCCTTTCCATGATACGTTACTTGATATTCTGACCGACATTCACAAAGTTCTGGATCGTCGCTGCTCTAGCTGGGTTAGCGCATCATATCCTCCAAGCGTCTGACTAAGCCGAATGGATTACCAGAATCAGCATAACCAAATCAGCTGATCAGCGTGTAGTGTTCTAGACTCTGCCTCCATCCAGCCTTATGTACAATATGTACAACTAAACTCATGCACAGCACTAACGAAAACCCAAGCCAGATTGACCAATGCACGGATTACCTTTCAGCCACTGCTGTCATGCTTTCCTGAATACGAACGCTAGACCTCGGAACTAGCGGAATAAAGAGAGGCTGCGGAAGCTCCATGGAGGAAAAGATCTCCCCCACAGAGCCGATCTACGGTAGTACGATTCTGTTCTCAGGCTCGGAGACTTGTAAAAAATGGCTTGATTGCCGATGGGCCGATGAGCTCAAAAATAGGCGGTACAGGCAGAATCTTTGCCGTTTGCGTCGTTTTTCGTATTCCCACGATCCGCGTGACAGACCAGACCATTTCAAGACGCGCCACTTGATCAATGACGAGAGAAGTGCGGGACAAGAAGGTTACAATGCATACCACTACGCGACGGGGCCAATTGGAGAGGGGAGGGAATACGACCTCGTAAACCGTCGAGACGGCACTTTTGGAAAACTCAATGTCGGAAGAGGAGGAAATAGTATATAAGGTCAAGCAGATGTCTCTGCATTAGCTACTCATCACAACACTTCAGCTCATATCTCTTCAACTTAATATCTATTCAACCTCCCACCGCCAACATGCAGTTGACCAGCCTCCTCAGCCTTGCTACCGTCTTCACAGCCGCATCGGCCATCACAGGTTTTTGACCTCCTCCGAGCGTTCCGTGCCATTCTCTAATCGATGCAACAGTCTCTTATGACCCCGGATATGACCAGAAGGGTCGATCTCTCACCACCGTCGCTTGCTCCGATGGCAAGAACGGCCTGATCACCCGGTACGGCTGGAAGACGCAAGGCAGCATTCCCAAGTTCCCTTACATCGGCGGTGCCCAGGCCATCGCTGGCTGGAACTCCGCCTCTTGCGGCACCTGCTGGAAGCTCACCTACAAGGGCAAGAGCATCAACGTCCTTGCTATCGACCACGCCGATGCGGGCTTCAACATTAGCCCTACCGCCATGAACGCCCTCACCGGTGGCCAAGCGATCAAGCTTGGTCGTATTGATGCTACTGCAACTCAAGTTGCCGTCAAGAACTGTGGAGTTAAGGGCAAGCGACGTGCCGTTATTGAAGATGAAGAGTAGAAATGAAGGGTGAGCAGAGGACGGTGAAGGGAAAGATTGCATAATGGGAATGGAATTTCCCCAGCATAGAGATATGGCATATCTAACGATCATTATGAACCAACTTAATACTATGTTCTATTAGATTAATCCCCATTCTTTCCGTTAAAATCTCGCGTGTCAATTGGCTTTGGCTGTCAACGGGGCGTCCACAACCGACGAGTTGGATATGCCTTGTCACCTGAGCCTTCCTAAATTTGGTTGGCGACAAAGGACTGGTCAGAAAACATCATCTACACTATCCATCTACATTTTTTGATTTCTGCTTTGTAATGGTAGAGAGGCCAGACACAACCCCAAACAACAGATTCTACCGATCATCGGCCTCTCAACAAACCCCATGCCTACCTACGTATTCCAATTATATCATGCTAGATATATCAATACCTAACACTTCACAGTCCTGATTAATCAATATATCGGTATTCAAAGCAAGCTTGGTCACTTTCCTACTCCATCGTGGAACGGTCGAGGCGGGCTGTGAGACTTGTCAGACTACACAACCCCAGGCAAGAAAAGTCACGATATACGCATCGGTACTTAACTGTCACCCACATTTTCCTTCAGTACGTTCATGATTGATATTTTTGGCTTGCTATCCAAGCCAGCAAGCCACCCCCTCCTCTCAGCAACCTCATGCTCCAGCCGCTGTTCCCACGAAAGCGCTAACGGCGGCAATCCACGCTCGCGCAGTATGCAGGTCTCAGCAGCAACATTCCTGTCTCAGTTGAATTACATGCCCAGCCAGCCTCAGCTCCCAGAGCCAGTCTCCGCCAACCGGGTAGCATGAGCCGTTCACAAGGAGTTGGTCTTGGCACGTGGCGTTGCGCAAGGCCCAGACCAACCCACGCGGAGTAACGTGTTGTCGGTACTCACGCGGCTGTGCAACTGGGCTGCCGATAGTTTGAGAAATCAACGGCCGACGAATGAGGGACCAGGATTTCAATTGAGTTGTACATTAGCATCATAGTTTATCACCTTTCTTGGGTTATCACATTTCATGCTTCCCCTCAGTTGCCACCAAAGACGGCTGATTTTTCTTTTGAGAATTTCTTGTCGTCCCAAGTATTGCGTCGCCAAGGCGGACTGAACAATCCATCACAGTCTTGGCTTCTGTCCCGTCCTGGGCGCACAACTAAAAACGCTCGCAATCCGTTGAGGCTGGCTGAATTCTGCCCTTAACTGTGATCGGCATGTCACTGGTCCAGCACGCCATAGCCGCGTTGTAGTCCCGAACTCTGGTCTAGCAGATGGCTTAATGGGATGGTGGTGTTGGCTGGCTGAACCAAATATCGCGGCGCTAACAATATCCAATAGACTCATCTCGACCATGTGATGTTTCGGAGATGTAAGAATGGCTTGAGCCAACGTTAGAACGGCGCGGCTGTCAATCGCACGGTGGCTTTATTCGCTCACAACTGCCATGCAGTTACAGCCTGGCTCAGCTCAAGACTACCCAAGACATGCGGCACGGCATTCCAGTGAGAATTGCCAATAATCTCGTTCATCACAACCTGTGACTTGTTAAACTAGAAAGCTACTTTAGACAAGGAGTCTAGCAAGAGGCGACAAGAGGCAAGAGGAGCATGTGAGAGGAAACCGAAGGCAATCGAGGAGTGATATCTGGGGTATAAAGGACACGGCAAGACTCTGTAGTTCGAGCCCATCAATTCCAACAGCATCTTCATCTCCTAAACCATAAAGCTTTTAACAATATCTATCATTTAACTTTGTTCACACCTCCACCACAATGTTCGTCTACCAAGGCAAGTTCAAGTGGTTCTACCACGGCCAAGACGAGACCTTTGTCGTTGTCTTGCCCAATGGCTTCGTCCGCGATGGCGATACTGCCTATCTCTTCTCTCAATGGACAGAAGATGCCCAAAAGAGACAGAAGAACAATTGGTTCCAAACTCTTATCGTCTCAGGTCTGACCAAGAACTCTGATGGTGATGACTCTTTTTCCCTCAAGGGCGCCTATTACACTTGGACTATCACTACCCAAAAGGTCTACAGCAAACTCAACATCACCATGTCCAACCCCCAGAAAGACAAGAGCACCATGGCTGTTGACCGTATCTGGCAATCCAAGGGCGAATAGGACACTGGCAATGCGCGCGTCTGGACTGGCAAGTTCAATTGGCTTGAGTTTGCAGACAACGAGCCAGCTATCTTCATTATCCCTGACGGCTTCGGTGATGGCAAGCCCGTTCTCTCACTCTGGCAGTGGACAAAGGACTCCAAGGGACAGGTCAAAGCCCCGTCGTTCCCCGACGCTGTCTAGAAGGCGCTATCTGACCCCAGCAGTGAGCAGTATAAGTTCTCTTACAACTCGTACTACGACATCACTTGCACTTGGGACCAGAAGACTGAAAAGCTGGCTGTTCATATGAAGGAGGGAGGTAATCTGCAGCAGGATGTTGCCGACTTGAACCTTTCCGGCAAAATTGATCGAGAGCGACCCGGCCATCAGCAGTAAGTTACGCCGAGGTAGAGTTCCCTGTCTACGATGCTAACAATTATCCTCATAGTTCCTTCAGTCCACCTCAGGCAGCTCCCCAAAAGGCAGAGGTATCTGTTCGCCTTCCTCAGGCGCAGGCTTCGCTCAGGCGCCTCCTGGCTCCACTCCCATTCCCTGGTAATCTCATCGATACCTTGGAACACACGTACGCTTTTCTCGATCAAGCTGGCTACTATGCTAGGTACGCGCAGGATGTAAGTGATTCAGAAATGTCTCATTCCTGAAATATCTTTTAACCGTGCATAGCGATTTGCCGCTCTCGATGCCGACTATCATGTGCAGCTGCAGCTAGTCGACGCTCTCCAGAAAGAGAACATCAATGTCAAGGACCAGATTAAGACGCTGGCCGATGACCTCACTGTTGCAAAAGCCAAGAGTGACGAGCTGAAGAAGCAGCTCGAGGGGGCCAAGGCCGAAGCCAAGTCCAAGGAAGACGAGCTTAGGAAGCAAATCGCCGAGCTTCAGACCCACGGCGTCAAGGACCACAAGATTCTTGATAGTCTCCACAAGGAGGTCCATGCAGCCCTGAACAAGATTTCCCACCTCGAGAAGAAACTGAGTGATGTCGCTCTCGAGAAGAAGACGCTGCTCGCCCAGATCAAGACCTTGCAGGGCACGGTTAAAGGACTAGAGTCCAAGAAGACCGAGCTCGAGAACTCCTTGAAAGCAGAGAGGCAACGCAATGAAGCCTTGAGGGGGGAGAAGAGAGATCTCAACAAGTGGAACAAGACCCTGCAGGGCGAGAAGGACGCTCTCCAAGAGAAGCTTGCCAAGATCGAGGCTGAGCTTGCCAAGACCAAATACGACCTCAAGACGACCAGCGGCAAACTCGAAGCTGCTAACTACACGATTGAGATTGACAAGGATAAGATTAGCAAGAAAGGGGAGCATCTCGACCACTTGAGGAAGCGCCTGGCAGACGCAGACCGGGCGATCGGCAAATATGAGGATCGATTGGTCGAGAACAGAATCAAGTTTGACGACATCAAAGATCACCATTGAAGCCAGGATCCGGCGCTGGATAAGAAGTCCGCACCTAAAGTGCCTGTCTTGCCTGCGCCGAGGCGGTGGTCTATACGAGGACTCTTTACGATCTTGTGGGGGGTCATCACACTTAGTTGGATGCGCTGGTGGTGAGAACAATCTGTACTGGGGTTGCTGCATCTCTGCAGCTGGCTGGATGATTTCAAGTATCATAGGGAAATTGGCATTTCAACTAATTAATTGACTTTATTTCTGTAACCGCCTGTTTTTCTTTTCCAATGCAACTTTCGTGAAGCTTGAACCTTTGCAATAATTCACATGGCAGTCTTCGGGTCTTGTAGGAGACTGATGCTCATAGCTAAGAGCCTAAGTGGTAATAGGGTACCTCCCTTCATATCGGTGCTTTCAAGTCTCATGATAGTGGCCATGAGAGGACTCGGCTTTCAGATCCATCTTCTTTCCGCAACGTAACTGGAATTAGTCCGGTCACTGTTTCTTGATCTGTGGGTGAGAGATGTATTCTCTACAAATCAAATGCATGAATTTTAGATCGTCCAATCTCCAGAGACAGTAAGTTTCTCGTTCTTGTTCAGAAACATGTCTTCAACATACTCATGGTAGCTCCATCAATCCAGCTCGTACCGGTGTTGTATGGCAATTATGCCCCCCTCGCGTGTGAAATCAGACTCCTGCACTACTGTGCCACCCTGGCTATCATCCCACACCTTCTTGGCATCCGTACAAGACCTGAAATGATACAAGAACTGGTCGGCCGAATAAATCCGATCGCGGTCGTTGAATCCCCAAGGTGGTTCCATCATGGGCCAGTTATTTCCAACGTACTCTTCAACACGGAATTGGCATCCCTTGCAACTGACGCCGCGCTCAACTCTGTCGCGACTGGGATCAAACCATGGAAATGCGGTGGCGGACATATAACGATAGCAATACAGGTGCTGAATATCGTTATGCTCTTGGTGTTCTGGTTGGAGTTGCACAGCGCGTTTGGCAGCTGCTTGAGAAAGGCCAAGAGATACGAGTGTTTCTTTGGCATTCTTTTCGAGGACCAAGTATCTTGGCGTCTTGACTTTTGGCCATGTCTCGAGCGTGTACTTGCCGTATACAACGCGCAACTTTGGTCCAAACTCCTCCTCTAGCTGCTTCTTTGGCAACTTGACAGCTTTGGCAAAAGTAGTCGATACGGGGATGCTGAGAACGCGCGTCGAGGAAGAAATTTGTATGCAAGTGAAGCAGCACCGAGTGCAGGATAGTAGAAACAGAAAAGGCGCAAACTTTCCACAAAACTTGCAATTCGGACTAGAGAGGGCTTTATAAAAGTCGGTGACGGTGAATAGGTGGCCTAGTTGAGCTTTCAGTAAGGGTTTCAACCCTTCAAGGCCATGTTTCGCAATGGCCTTGTATTCACGAGATGAAGTTGCCAGAACGCGAGCGCGATTATTAACACGGCGAAATCGAAGATATGACACAAGGTCTAGCTCGCGAAGTATGAGCAAAGTCAACTCGTCTGGAAAGCGATCTAGGTCTCCAAGTCCTGAAGATTCTGAGGTCTCGAAGGCTGTCTGTAGAGATGCTGCTTGGGCTTGGAGTTTGTTCTCAGGTGTTTTAATGAGAACTCTGTCGAATTCAGATCGATGGTACGTGCAAGCGCCAATGATCGCGTCTGCATTTTGTTGCGTATCTAGCTCGGATGCCATTTTGAAGTTGTTCATCTGTTCGATGAAGCGGGTAAGACGGGTGTTGATTCAGCCTGATAGTCAACCGAGGGTCATGTGAAGGGGGGCTTAGGCAGCCACGCTGACTAAAATCCTATTTTCAACCTCGCGAGAGCCTTGCCAATCATCTATCAGCCTACAACATGTAGAAGGCATTATATATCGGCTAATTGTATGCAAGGTTGTGTTTCTCTACGTACTGCCCGGATGAAATCACCAATACAATACCATAACGCTCATCACCGCCAGGGATGTTACCAATGATGGCCATGAGACGCAGCTACTTGCCCCATTCCCTTGTGGAACACCAGGGTCATCACTTCCATCCACGCTGGTAAACTCCGCTGACCCGCTCAATGTTAGACCATCCAGACCTCCCTTAATTTCCTCCAAAGGCGCAACAAATGCCATCTGACTCCAGCTGAACTGCGTGTTCCGGCCTCCGTACACAAACACCTCGAACCTTCCAACTACCTCCCCACCAATAAACACAACTGTTCCATGAAGAACGTCGGTCACCAAGGTAATTTCACCAGTGGCTTCAACTGTGACGGGCTCGTGGGTGGATGAGGTCACATTGATCCAGATGCGACCTGGATGACCGGGGTCAAGCTCTAACGCGTCTTCTGCGCTGACCTCTCGGAGAGGATACTGCCAGCCATCGGAATCAAAGACAAGATTTCCATCTTCATCTAGAGAAAGAGAGTTGTCTGGTCCGGAGAGAGTGAATGGCCCGCTCACAGAAAGAGTGAGAGTATAATTCATCCCCTTGCTGCCACGGCCGAGCTTTACTTCCTTCGAGTCGCTTTTAGCACGGGTCCACGACACCAATGGGCCGCTGCCTTTGGATGGCGAGAGTACTCGGTCAAGATTCTGGGCCGGAGCAAGAGGAGAAAAGAAGTCGATACTGGAGTCAGTGCCAGCCTCTGTCAAGTTAGGCCCACGGCTTCCGCTCCATGCGCGTGCTCCCACCAAAGCAATACCGCGACGCATCGAATAGTATGCTTCAAGCTGGGTAGAGGCATCGGGCCCGTTATCGTTCCAAGCCGCCAGGGTAGCGCCCTTCAACAAAGGTTCGCCATCTTCAAGCTGCCAGGTCTTGTTGACGGGATTAAAATCCGCCGGAGTCCACTGCCATCCATCCTCGTCGGCAAAGTTGAAAACGCGATTCTCATTGAAGAATTGGGGATATCTCGCCGGCAGAATCGGCATGTGGTCGTTCTTGAGACTCGTATAAGCCCACCAATCCTCCGAGTTGATCACGTTGAAGCCGTCCTTGACCAACTGCATCGGCTCAGACTGGCCGTACTGCCAATGCTGAATGATGACGTCGGCATCAATTAGCTGGTTCTTCTTGGTCGGCTCGTCGGTACCCCATATACGGCTTCGTTTTTCAGCTGTATAGTTGATGAAACGAGACATTTTGTTGACAAATGTGATGTAGTCGTCGGCCAGCTCGCGATCATATTCATCGGCACCAATATGAACTTCTTTCGTTTCGAACCAGGGCAGAAACTCGGACCAGATTCTCTGTACTGTTGGTAGGGTATCCGGATGAGTCAGGTTCAGAAGGTCCTTCTTTGGCAGAGCGAGCTCCGGCTTCCACTTGGTGAGGTACAAGCAGTGGCCGGGCGCCTCTATCTCCGGAATGACGGTGATGCCTCGAGCAGCGCAATGGCTCTGAAGGTCGGCAAAATCGTCTTTGGACAGGGTCTCATTCTCACGTCCGTGAAGGATCCCAAGCAGCGACTCATCCTCTGGTAGTAGTGAGAAATGCGAGTAGACATCCTGCCACGTCTCGTTTTTGCCGCGGTTTAGCGGGTAGTTGTCGCTGAGGTGATAGTGAAACTCGCTCATCTTGAAGAAAGACGCGTAGCTGCACAGCTCCTTGAGAAAGTCTTTCGAATACCACTTTCGTCCTGCGTCGAGCATGTACCCTCGTGTTGCATAGGCCGGAGCATCGACTCCTTTGGCAGCGGATACGGTGCCATTGCCCACGAGGAGAAGCTGAAGGAGTGTCCTAGTCCCCCACCACATGCCACGGGCACCTGTGCCACCGATAAAAATGCCATTGGTGTCGATGTTGATCTCGTAGCCTTCAGATGTTTGCTTCCCATTCTCGTACGTGGGCTTGGAGACATTGGTGGAGAATGGGCCAAGCAAGATGCCGCTGGCATCGTTGGGAAGTTCGTCGACGCGTTTCAACGTCCAATTGAACCCCGTGAGCTTGGAAATATCATCTTGAAAGACGGTAGCAAAGTCGTATGCAGTGGGCGGGATAAGGGTGAGCCCGTCCGTGTCAGACTTGCGCGCAAAGTCGGCATCAATGTAGATCGTCTTTGAGCTACTGTCGGCCGACCAAGATACTTCTAAATGAGGTATTGCAGTGTGAAGAATTGGAGGTAGAATATTATATCCCAAAGCCTGGGGCAGGCCAATCAGCAGCACAACACACTTTGGAGCGAACATGACGCCTCGGGAGATGATATCAACACCGCGTACCTCGGTGAGGGGATGTCGGCGAGTCGCGACCGATTTATGGGCCGTTTACTCTGTCGATCACGACAAGGGTGCTGGAATACCCCTCAACATTTGGTGCGGGGATTCTGCTGGAATGTAACGGTGAGCTGACGATGTGAATGCAACGTAACCATTGATACGAGTTAAAATTACGCTTGTTTGTGGGACGGCGGGTTTGGAATAGACAAGGATATCTAGATAAGGGTTGCGCAGTGTTGGAAAGATGAGCGCAAGACCTGCCGGCGTCAGCACTTGGCAAGACAATTAGTTTATACGCTATCATCTCTACACGACTGTTGCAGGTCCTTGCATTCCATCTCAAAGACGCGCCACTGGCTATGCGTTGCACATTTCCTCCTTAGCAAGACCTCCACTCTCACTTCGAGAGTTCGCGAATCTTGAACGAAATCATCTCATTCGACTCCACAGCGTCCTTGTCACGCATCTTTGCCGCCGTCTCCAGTCCTGCTACAGGCACCCGATACTCAAAGCGTTTGTTGGTCTCGCCATTGCTTGCACTAGAGAGCGGATAGTGGTAAGGCAAGTATTTTGGCATCAGCCCCAACTGAGCCAGCACGGTGCCTTGATCCCATATGATGTGCTCATGATACAATCGGTCTCCACGGATATTGACGACCGCGGTAAATGGGATCTCGAGCTTCCGTCCAGTGGGGCCAATGCCGGGCAGACTAAGCACATCGTTAGAACCTCTACCATGGACAAGTACAACAGACTTACAGCCAATCTACTTGGGTTTCGTGCGTGCATTTGAAGATGAATTCATCAATGACCCGGTCAATCCAAACTGAGCGACTGATCAACTCGTTGCTTGTGTCTGCTGGATTCTGGAAAATAAAGTGATCGCGGTAAAAGGCTGTTAATCGCTCTCTGCCGACACCCCCGGTCATCTGATACCATTAGCGACTTGCCCAGGATAGACATCGGCAATGCTTACTGTTGGAATATGATTCACATAGGGCTCTTGAACCATTGTGCCCATGGTGCACTCTACAGAACGATTGTCGAATTCGTAATAGGTGTGCTCGTCCCAGATAGCTTCGAGATCGAAAAAGGGCCCTTTCATAAGTTGTTTCAGGAAGGTGAGATTCCGTGTGTGGGAGATGGATTCTGACGCATAATTAAATTCTTCCTGAAATGGGGTTGCGAATAGGAATGACTTTGCGGCAGAGTAGTCATACACGGTTAGGTCTTTGGTACGCTGCAAAAGCTCTGTTGCTTTGCCAGCAAGATGGTGGATTTGAGGGATCGAGGCTGATGCCAAAAGGGACTGGCCAGGGTCAAGATTGCCGTAAACTACGGCACCGAGAATCTGTGGGAACAGTCCAAGCTTGGGAGCAACTCGGTTCCACAGTTCCGGGTCGTAGGCTGTTGATGGCTCACATTAATGATCTGCGACTGGTAACTTTAGGGCTACAGTTCGGGACGTACCAACTAGACCAACCACATCCTGGAGATCAACCGTCTTGCATGCCCGGAGCTCTTCCAGAGCCCATCGAATGCCGTCATCGGGTCTAGCTAGTGCTGTCTTGGTGATCTCAACCACGGTATAACCTTCTTCTGCCCATTTCATCAGGGGTGATGGGACGCCATTGTCTATGGCTAGAGAAGACGGGCCAGCCACACCAGTGTCGGACACCAGGACTATGAGCCCGGGGCCGACGCCTCTCCTTGAGAGTGGCTGCAAGATTGTGAGGTCGGGGGCAAACTGCTTAAACCGGGTTTCGGGTAGGAACGGAAGAACGGCGTATTTGCTTTGCATTTTTCTGGGTGGAGATTCAGAGTGCTTAGTGATTGATAATCTGTGTGTCTATTTGCTACTGTCGTCGAGACCGAAAAGGGTTTAAATGCGGCTGATGTGAACCAGTACCGCTGTGCCGCCGCCTTGGGGTGGCAACTCACAGTCGATTGTGGTTCGATTACCCCGGTGCTTGACGATGGATGGCTCCGGAACGAGTGTAATCTGGGTCCGCTCGGGTTGGGATGAACACGGCACAGATTTAGGAATAGGAATGGCAACCCTATCAGCTCATGTACCTAGTTATCTTGTGAAGAACTGGAGTATCAAAGTATGTTTGGCCAATTGTAACTGTTTAATGAAAAGCTTGCCTTTGGTTTGTAGTGCCGGAATCGGAATTCCCGAGTCGTGAAAGTCGGAACCAACAGGTAAGAAAACAAACCCTAGCTCAGCCGCTATTACTGTCTCCTGTAACTACGCAGAGTCAAGCTTCAAAGCTGATATTTACCACTATAAAGTATCAAATCAGTAAATAGTATCTGTAATAACGCTATGACTTGTTCATATGTGAATCTGAAGCCGAACGATCAAAATGACTTCAAATGCGCCGGATCGATGCTGTACCGTGGGCAGCATCCACGAGTGAGTCTTTCCTACATGTATAGGTATCATGCCGTGGCTCATAAGGTCAAGAGGAAATCCAGAAGGAAAGTTGATCCGGATTAATGGGAAAATTGGTGCATACTTGGCTACCCCTGTGGGCGGAGCGTCTCCTCCACCAGCAGTCTTGTATCTTGCGGATAATATTGGCATCTGGCGTAACAGCAAGCTTATGGCCGATGCCTTTGCTTCACATGGCTATGTTTGCCTAGTTCTTGACTTGTTCGACGGCGATCCCGCGCCATTGAATGCGCCCGAAGATTTTGATGTCCCCAAGTGGTTAACACACGGGTCAAGTGGGAAGAATCCGCATACCGACAACGAAATTGATCCCATTGTGGCCGCCGGCATTGACTACTTGCGACATATGGGTATAGTTAACATTGCATCGGCCGGGTACTGTCTTGGAGCCAAGGTTGGTTCCTCGCAGCTTCCGTCAACCTGCTAACATGATTGGTGTGCTGATATAATGACTACAGTACGCCATTCGGCATTTCGCAGCCGGCATCAAGTGTTCATTCCTCGCACATCCCTCTTTTGTGGGAGCGGAGGATCTAGCTACAGTCCCTGGGCCCGTGTCAATTGCTGCAGCTGAACATGACGATATCTTCACTGTAGACCAACGTCACGCAAGCGAGAAAGCCTTGGCCTCGTCTGGGCAGGACTTCCAAATCAATCTCTTTTCTGGGGTTCACCATGGTTTCGCAGTGCGGGGTGACCTTAACGACAAGAAACAGCTGTTTGCAAAGGAGCAGGCGTTCCGCCAGGCGGTTTCTTGGTTTGAGCGGTATCTCAAAGGCAATGAGAAAATAGCGGGAACTGGATGACTCGGTGCGCTTGTTGATCTGGGACGGTGACAAAAAGAGTAGGGCGAGTCGGAATAGGGTTAGGAACTTGTTGAATTACTTAGGAACGCCATTGGTTAGCGCACACATTCTTCGAACCCAGAGTAGTTCCCTAGTTTGAACACCGGAAGGCTAGCCAAGACGGGTCTGTAATTCGCTATCGAAATATTTGTACTGTGGTGGGCAAGGTTTAACTACCGAGGAGATAGCGAGTAGAGTTTAGGACTAAGCCGGTCGGAACTGCCGCTCAACCCCTCTTCGGCTCCGACAGAGAGATTGTGACAAGCATAGGAAATTCCGTAACCCCATGTCTTACTCAAGACCAATCTACCCAAACACCTAGCTATCTACCCGGAGTCCCGGACCAATTGCCGGGGCCTTTCGGACTAGCCAAACCAACCATCGGTTGGCCTACGCAAACTTGACCCCATTTCGCAGCGTCCCGATTCCCGTGATGTGCACCTCCATCTTGTTTGGGGCATGATCGGCAAGCCCGGGCTGTAGCTCGGGAAGGTCAATTTTCCTGGGATTTCTGGCATAAATAGGGGCCAAGACTTACCTTTCCACTTTTGGTACCATTTTTACGGCGTTTTTATACATAAATTATGGATAGGTGAGTTATCAGACCTTATGTACGCTAGCCCGGGAAGATAGATATATTGAGCTAGTAGGGGGGGCCACGAATTACTATATGAGGCTAAGATACTAAGAATTATCCCCATTTTTTGGTGTTTTCTGCTATTTTGTATCCCGGGTGCAAATGCACCTAAGATAATCTTCTCGGCGGCTGCTATGATAGCTTCTAGCTGATTGAAGGCGGTGAGAGTATCTGACGGAATAGGAATAGCGTCTCAATGGTACATTTTCGTAGACCTATATACCAAAAGTATCCCTTTAAAAAAGCCGGGCTGTAGCCCGGGCTTGCCGATCACGCCCCAATTGGTTCCCGGTTCAAGGTATCGCGGTGGCTTCAGCCCAGAGCCAACACCTAGGAAATACCACGTTAGGATTGAGTTGCTGCTGAAAGAATCTTGGTTTGCCGCTTACCTCCTGGTGTACCTGTCATGATGATGCTCCCCTTCTCCAGCGTGGTGCCTGTGGACAAGTACGCAATCAGGTTTGGGACACTGAACAAGAGGTCATCAACTCCAGACGACTGGCGTTTCTCGCCATCCACTGTTGTCTGTAAATGAAGAGAGCTCGGGTCTGGAATCAGGCTCCTGGAAACCAGCGCAGGACCAAGTGGCGCGTACGTGTCGAAGCCTTTGGAGAATCCCCACTGCGGCACAGGACCTGCTAGAGCAGGGTCGCGCTGGAGCCTGCGTGACGAGATGTCATTGCCTACGGTATATGCTGCGACGTAGCTGAGTGCATCTTCCTCGCTTACATCCTTGGCGTCCTTGCCGATGACGACGCACTATAACACAAAGTCAGCTCGCGTGCCACCTGGACTAACATCAAAGACGTACCAGCTCCCCCTCATAGTCGGCTTGGTCGTCTTGAGCGATCTTGGGAATTACTACATCGGCATCGTGATCCGGGACTGTGGTGGAAGGCTTAAAGAAGATGAAGGGGAAAGGGGGTGGAACCCTCTTTGCTTCTCGAACTAGATATGTGTCACGTTGGTCAGTTGCAGACATCCAGTTAGTTATTGTGTGAGTAGACGCACTGTGAGTTGCATAATTCAGGCCAATGCAACGAATAATTGGCACATCCGATGGTGCCAGTGGCCCCAACAACTGCTTCACCGTAACGACCTCATCTGTGACCTTTGTCGCACCCGTTGTGTCGTAAAGATCGTCACCTTGGATTACTTTGGCCTGTAGCTTGGTGCTCTCAGTGGTTTGTCCAATGTCAAATTCGGGAGATGGCAGAATAGGCTGGCCATAGAGGACGCGCCCGTTGGTGGCTATCTGGTTTGGGTATCTTTCTGCTACAATAAAGAACACAATATCTTAATATATTAGAGCATTATAACTAATACTAATATAGTTACCTAATTTCTAACTTTTT